>JASSUY010016311.1:15907-32389 GCA_032466535.1 Forpus xanthops | reverse complement strand
TGATCATCCTCGTGGCCCTCCTCTGGACTTGTTCCAACAGTTCCATGTTCTTTTTATGTTGAGGACACCAGAACTGCTCACAATACTCCAAGTGAGGTCTCACAAAAGCAGAGTAGAGAGGCAAGATCACCTCCTTCGACCTGCTGGTCACACTCTTTTTGATGCAGCCCAGGACACGGCTGGCTTTTATAGATGGCTCCAGGTTTGGTTACGAAATACAAAACAAAAAAAAAAAAAAAAATAATCACACTCTTTATCCAAAATATGTGGGTTCTGCATCAGTCCTCCTTTTTTTTTTTTCCTCAACTCTGTCAATTTAAAGGCCCCAACTCTACCAGTATTTGGCACAAATCAAAGAAATTTACTTGAGTTGTTTACCCAACATGAACCTTTACAGAAATCTTTCTTTTAAGGATTGATTTGAGCATCCTGAAAGTGCATGTAAAGTTTCCTAGACAGGGTCCCATATGTTTGAGTTGCAGTATTTTCTACCATTCATGACTTTTCAACTTTCTGAAAAGTGTACTCTGTGAGGTACTTAGTAGCGATTACATGGAAATATGAAATTCTTTCAATAGCCAGAAGGAAAAGCTGATAATTGACAGTATGAGCCTTTTTTTTCACTTTATTTTACACTCTCCAGGTGAGTGTTTTATACCACAACACTATATATCTTTTTATTTTTGAGCTTTTACTAGGGCAGATTCAAAACTCTGGCATTAAATCTGAAAATAACTAGGAACTTTTGCAAACTTATGCTCTTTCAAATGCAAAGTGTCCTCTTTGATGTGTCCTCTCTGACAGACACAGCAGGGTATTTGTTTTCTAAAGGACTTCTATCAAACTGAAACTACTACAACTAAAACTTTCTTTCCATGAAGAAGATAAGAAAAGAGTAAACAACATATGCATTAATAATATATTCCTGGAAGGCTTTTGCAAACTCCAAAGAAATATATAAGGATATATACTGGGGTACAGGGAGCAGGTAACAACAGTGTGTGAGCATATCTGGTGTAGATGTATATACACACAATAAACAGTAAGTCCAAATGTCATCTCCAAGTCACCATGTAACTTTCAGTCAATGTTGACCCTGATGACTTTTAGCTAATGATAAACTTAACAGAAAGTTTTATAGTAGTAAACATATATATATATATATATATATATATATATATATATACACCATGCATTTAAAAAAAAAAAATAAAGGAGCAGAGGCAGTTTGTGTAAACTGCCATTAGAGTGATCTTGTTCACCTCCTGTGGAAATGATCAAAGCCACATCTAGTGCTAACATAAACCGTTAAGAGAAAAAGTCTGAGGCTCATCTTTATTTGGAGAGCATGTTATTATAAGGGCATGGAAAAAAAAATCAATAAAACCTAAGTTAAAAGAGAAAATAACTATGTCAAATTAGCATATTACTGTAAAAGACATTATTTCCCAGGTTCTCTTTTAATGGAGACAATCATTTACAGCATAAAGTCCTCCTTTATGAAACCAGGTGTACTACTAACACTAGAAATAAAATGTAGATATTAAAAAAGACTATTATTAAACATGTACCACAGGCAACATTAGAGAATATTAAGGAGAATATAAACTTAGTTCACCAGAAATGGTTGTACTCCATAAGGAAAGGCAATACAAATCTAAACAGCCATAAAACTAAAACATTAAAAGGCTTGCAAAAAATTTTGTCTTTTTTTTTTTTTCCCTATTTAAGCACATAATTCACTTGTTCTCTCTCTGCAGCTAAGTCTCTAATTGTACAATCAGTAGGCAGCTCTTAACTAGGATACTCTGGAGATCTGTTCCCACCAAAACTTACTAGCCCTTGGTAAAATCTATAAGACCTTTTCCCCTCTCATATTAGCAAGGATGGCATGTATATATGCTGGCAGACCTGGCAGCCCAAGACTCAAGTACAAGAACCATACTATGCCTGCAGTGGCCCTCAACAGGGATTTCTCTGGTTTTCCAAGAGTTCACAGAAAGAAGCAAGTGACAGCTCAGGACAAAAGAAAGCTAAAACGTTATTCACAACCTAAAAGCCAAATTTTCTGCCTTCAATGAGTACCAAATAAATATTTCCATCAAGTTTGTATCATTTTGACAATGAATGACCCATACTGTTCCTATATGTTGTTGTCTTCTTAGAATACTGTTACCCATGACTATTATATAATTTTCTGTTGAGATCCCCATCATTTAAAAAGTGCTACAATGCAATTAACCATGCACTCTTCACACAATTACATATTCACAATGGACCTATCTCTAAGTCATCATCCACAGCTGAAACATACTGTGGACTGATTTTGTGAGCTCACTGTGAAGGATTGCTATACTTTGGAGGACAGATAGGCTGTTCTAATTGGACATCTTCATCAGCATGACATGGCTCCTTAGAGAGTTTTGAAAACATCATTAGCCATGTTACTGTGCTCACTGTCACACAAGAGACATTTAAACTAGTTCTCCCACCCAATGGGAACAAAGGTAAACTGTGGTCCTCAAAACTGTTACAGGAAGGAGATTCAGCATCACCCCTCTCTTTCATTACCAGTAAAAAAAGATATGAATAAATGTACAGTCTAGGAACACTCAAGACACTTTTGTGTTTGTCAAAGGAGTTGGGGAACAGAAGCTATTATCTACCTACATGTAAATCACCTTCATTTGGTTTGATCAGGAGTCAAAAGGATGGTAATAGATTCTTCCATGCTCTAAAAAATAGATTATCAGGAAACAAAGGCACTAACTTGCTTACAGAAAATATCTAAAATTTTACTCTTATTTGCTAAGTATCCAGATGATAAACAAGACCAAGCTATAACAAGAATACGTCACAGGGTGAGCTGAGAATTTGGGGCTCATCAATACCCTCTGACTGGCATTTTCTGTCTTAGAATCATTGAGTCATAGAATAGTTAGGGTTGGAAAGGACCTTAAGTTACAATTCACCTGCCATGGGCAGGGACACCTTACACTAAACCATGTCACCCAAGACTGTCCAACCTGACCTTGAACACCACCAGGGATGGAGCATACACAGCCTCCCTGGGGAACCCATTCCAGTGCCTCAGCACCCTCACAGTAAAGAACTTTTTCCTTATATTGAATCCAAACTTCCCCTGTTTCAGTTTTAACCCATTACCCATTGCCCTATCCATGTTGATATGTGGTTAACACAGGGGTGGGCAGATTGATTGTGTCAGAAACACACATAGGTTAGCAATGTGATGATTTCTGTCCATGTGCACCACAGTTGAGGCCTGGCTCTCCAACTGATCTGTAGATGTTTGAACAGCTTCCCATGGAATCCTGCTGCTTTGCCCCCCCCCCGGAAAACTGTTACAATTCTGGTTTCAGTATCAATCCAGTAACTGGTTTTTCTGAACTCTCTATTGCTGACTATGTGTAACCTTGGAGGATTCCTTTTTATATCAAAAAAAAAAAAAACCCAACACATTATTATTTCTTGTGGAGAGAGGTTTGGAAATGTGTAACTTTTGAACCAAAACTAGCAAGAAGACAAGTTGAAAGAACTCAAAGTATGCATACTTATTAGCAGAGCTGTGGTCCTATGGACAGGTCTCCTATAAAGCCCACTTTAATCCCAACTAAAAAAGGCTGGAGATTTCATCAAATGAGGAAAGGATTTTTTGATTTCATGGCTGGAGAGGTGAACTTGCCAGAAAAAGCTTGAGTGAGGTCCTAGTTCTACTGACTTCCAGATACCATAGGTGTGACCTGCAAAAACCTCACTATGTATATTTATGCACATAAAAGAGAGTTGTTGGAGTGAACAAAGAGAACATGCAGATGAGAAGAGTTTTCTTCTGGCTCCCCCCCCCCCAGCTTTTTAGCTCAGATGTGAAAATATTCATCTGCACATTGCTCTTTACAGAAATTCCCTAAAAGACAATTCCAGATGCTGCTTCTATTGCTCTTACATCTTATGAAGCAGCAGGCAAAACGGTTTATTTCAGGATATATTCTAATTGTGTGCAGAGATGTTGTTGCTAGTAATATTAAAGGATTGATGTGATATTTTAGTCACTCTTAAAGTCAGGTGAAGAACACAGCTGACTTAAACCTAGAAGTCAGAACAGCAGTTTAAAAGCTAGAGGCTTTCTTGGTTGGTTGAGGGAATTTTGGCATATGAAAAAGACAAGAAGAATTAGTTAGATGTAAAGTCTGTAGTATTCAGACAGTTCTAAATTGGATTTCTGCAACAAGGGTTGAGCTTGAGAAAATTTCATGCTGTACAGCTCAGACCTTCTGTACAAATAGAACATTAGGTTGCAGGACTTGTGTAGGACTCGTAGCAGTGGCTTGTTCTGTTTCATCACACTTCAGTGATTTTAGTTCATTTGTTGATCATTTTCAGCTGATTCTACAGTTGTAAAATGACTGAGCACTGAGACCTGAACCTTTTACTAACAGAATTTGTTATGGTGCATACTCTGTGTCAAGTTTCATGGGAAGTCCTTACTGTGGTCACCATCCCTGCATTCACACAAGTGCTGTATCTGCTATTCATGGGTCTGTCTAGTCATCATCCTGCATTTTAAAATGAGTTTCAGTTCCTTTTGAGTAGGAACCATTTTTCAATAAGGTAAAATATCTGAAAGAAAAAAGTTACTGAATTTAGAATGGGGAAGAGTACAGATGAAATTGGCTTTCCTCATCTAAATTAGAGATACTGTTTCATGTATGGTAGACAAACGTTTCTGTTCATATTTATTACCTCTCGAAGTAGGTCAGCCAATGCTGAGAAGCAATTCCCTGATATCATAGGAGGGATTTGACTATAATCTGTTACAGTGCTTCAGAAGCAGTCCAGAATTGCTAGCTTAGCTTTCTAGAGAATCGGGGGTAAAATATAGGTCCTGAAGAGCTTGCTGAATACTTTGCTCAAATGAGAGTGAGTCAAGTAAAAATTACAGGCCTTCTGTGATACGATGCTGTATCTTGTGCATGATGTGCCAAAACCATTTGAGTTTAGGCAACAGCTAATCCCTGGTCAGAGAGGGGACAGCTGTCAGGGCTTCAGGGCAGGTTTCTGCCATGGCCTGAGAGAAAAGGAGCAGCCCTGGGCTTGTCCTTGGGGGTCAAGTGGCCAAGGATGCATCAGGGAGCCCAGTAGCTGTGCCCAGAGCATGGCCACCAAGGGGTGGGATAGACCCTGGACACAGGCACTGCCTCGGGGTTAGCACCCCAAAGGCTTCCTCTGAGGGCTGCTGGGCCAAGGGGTAGCACATGTGGCTGAGCATGGGAGGCCCCATCACCCCTATGTCATTATGACACCACCAGGCAACGCATCAGTCACAATGCCCCCAGACAGAATAAAAGGGAGCAGCCTCTTCTGTCCACTGGCAGGTGGCCTAGGGTGGCTCAAGGACACCTGAGAGGAAGTCCTTGAGGAGCTGTTGGAGTTACTTGTAGGGGCCTTGAGGGAGGAAGACCAGCACCTGGTCAAGGCTGCTGGAGGTCAGCTCCTGCCAGAACCAGCTTCTTAACTCACAGGAGGAGAACAATTCTTTTCAGCTGGATAGCTGCGGCCAGACCATAGGAATGTCACCTTGAAGAGCGCTGCAGAGCTCATCCTCCTTATCCCCTATGGAGCCAGGGGCAGCAGCCGTAAGCAATGAGATGCAGAGATCCAGGGATCCAGTGCCTTGGAGCAGAGGATTCTTGCTGCTGGAGTCGATCAGGCCAGGGGCTTTTGGCTACTATCAGCAGCCCCTGAGGTGGCTCTGGGTTGAGGGAGAATAGGTCTTGGGCATCTCTGGGGAGACATGATCAGCCTTTGGACCAGGAGCAGGTCTTGCTCACATGCTCAGGGATAGCAGATCGCCAGTGTTGGGGTCAGGAAGGAATTTTCCCCCAGGTAGATTGGCACTGGTCCTGGGGTTTTTTTGCCTTCCTCTGAGCATCGAGCAGGACCATTTGTTAGGGCTCCTCTGGTCTGTTCTGGCTGCTCATGTACCATGAAGGTGGCACCTCGTGTCCTGCAGATGGGGTAGGAAGGCTTTTTTCCCCCACAGATCTAAAAGTGTCCACGGGGTTTTTTTGCCTTCCCCTGCAGTAGTGAGCCAGCCCCTTGACAGGGCTCCTCTGGCCTACTGTGGCCCAAAGACTGCTGCTCCTGCTCCACGAGAGTGGCCCCTCATGCCCCACATCTGGGGGGAGGAAGCTTTTGCAACTGCCAGGGTAGCCCTGGCTTTCTCTGGCTCCATTGTGCAGCTCAAGCTTGGAGCAAGAGCGAGCACTGCTCTTCTCTTGGCTCCATTGCTGGGGGAATTTTCCTTGTGTACAGCAGCCTGTGCCTGGAATGGCACCAGCCTTGCTGCCCATCAGCAGCTGCCACTTTTTACGCCTCCCTGTGTGCAACACCAGCACCAGGCAGGCAAAAAAGCACTTTTCATGCATCCCTCGACAGGAAGAGATGACTCTTTGACCAACTTAAAGATATGTTGAGCTCTCACCCATGTTTCCTTCCTATAACGTGACATAGACATATAGTGTAGCCTACACAAGTTTAGACTAAACTAGACTGGACTACAATAGGCTAGAATAGAACAAGGTATATTGGAATCAATTTAAATTGATTCACATCTGTCAGATTAGAATAGAAAACAAATGAGGTTACACCTCAGCTGCCTTCTCTCCCTCTCAGAGCTGCACTCGTCACACCTGGAAGGATGCTTTAATAATGTCAAACATTCTGGTACAGGAAAGGAACACAGTCATGGAAGGTGGGAGCAGGGTCACAGGAGAAGCAGTCTTTATTACATCACATTCAAGGTACGTTTTGCTCTCACCCGTGCTTCCTTCCTACATCATGACATAGAATAGGCTTGACAAGTCTAGAGTAAGCTAGGCTGGGCTAGAATAGAACAGGATATATTAGAATCAATTGAAATTGATTCACATCTGTCAGATTAGAATCAGAAACAAATGAGGCTACAGCTCAGCCGCCTTCTCTCCCTCTCAGAGCTGCACTCTTCACATCTGGAAGGATGCTTTAATGATATCAAACATTCCTTGAAGTCTGGTACAGGAAAGCCACACAACCATGCAAGGTAACAGGACAAGCGGTATTGATGTGAGAAATAAAAGTAATTTTTGATTTATAAAATGTATTTTGGTGTTGCGCCTGTCATTTTATAAAAGTAGATATTTTTGTCTAATCTGTAAAAGTTTATCAGCCCTGCAGGTACGTTGTGTCAGGAAAAGACTAAAACAAGAGCACAGGAGACATTAGCTGGATTGAAATAGTGGGAAATTAATTGAAGTTAAATTGAAATAACAGAGATCACATTTAGTTACCTTAGCTAAGCTGTTAAGAGAAAGATTTGAGTAAATCTCTTGGCAGTATCTTAATCCAAACAATACACAGTTCTGTCTTTTTACAAATAAGCACCTGTCCTCCATTAAAAATTCTGTTCTTGGGATTTTTGGATGAGGTAGATGAAACCAGATTTCTTTGCTGTTAAGTAGGCAAGGTTCAAAATGCTGAAGTCTTTCTTAACTCTAATAAGAGTTCTGCATGATAATGAAGAGTTTATGTGCTTCTTAGCATGTGTACTGCTTCCTGCTTGTTATCCTTAACTGCTTCAAAGACCTATGAATTAAAAAAAGCAAGCAACCAACCAACCTAATTCAGAAACATCACTCAAACCTTTGTAATGTGAAAATTTAAGAATTTAATTCAAAATGCAATGCAGATAGGCACATAACCACATGCAGACTACATGATTTTGCATAATGTGCCAACATGTTTAAACAACACCATATGCCTGTATGCACTCTTAATTATTGAAAGATATAGAAACAGCTTATGGAAACAACTGGCCTTTAAGTTCAGGGATGGTTGATACAGCTACTTCCATGCTGTATTTAATCCTGTCTTGAGGTTGGAAGAGGTAAGACACAAACAAATCTACTTGCCCACCTTACTCGACAGGTAGAGAACTCCACTGCCACCATTACTTTTCCTCCTGAAACCACTCCACGAGCCTGCAAAACACCAATATGCAGGAAGTTTACCCAGGAGGGAAAGAAAAAAATATTTGTCTACTTACCATATATGCTGTGAACATGACTTGTTTCGTGAAGGGGCCTAATGTGAAAAGAAAGGAAAAAAAAAAAAAACAAAAAAAAAAAAACAGTGTATCAGCTTAGCTTCTTGTGAAACTGCTGCCTTAGTTTTCATGCATCTTCTGGTAAAACTGGAATATTCATAACATTGTACCTCAGAGGAGCTTACTGGAAATGTATTCAAATAAACGCCTCAGAAGCACTGATAAAAGCATGAAGCACTATATTGAGTACTGCAGTAAATTCCATGAGGAAATTAATAATTGTAGCTTCAGTGCATGTTCCTATAATTTGAAATAAATAAACTATAAGGCCAAATACTGAATGAAGAAGATAAAAGTGAAAAATTAAATAGCTGGTCATGAATGGGGAACACCATTCATCCTGTATGCTAAACAACACACAGGTCCTTTTAAGCAAGCAAGCAAACAAAAGACTAAAGCCAGATGAGACTATTTAATTAAAACTTCTACTAAACCTCAATTGTACTCACTGTTTTTTTGAAAAAAAAAAAAAAAAAAAAAAAACATGAAAAGAAAACAGTAGATAAGTTCTGCAAATGATGCTGAAGCTCATTCTAACACTAGTAATGCTGAAGACACTATAGCTGGTGATACTCAAACTGGGCAGTCTGGATACCTGGTCAGATGGGCTCAGCTGAGCAAAATGCATTTCAGAACACCTAAAATATAAAGCTAGACTTTGAAATGAACAGTAAATTACAGCTATACAGTACAATTGTAGAGATCTACAGTATAGATATAATAAAAAGGAAGGGTAGATAATGAGATCAGACAGAATATAATGCTACAAAACTAACAGAAAACAAGGCCCCAGTATATGGTTGTAGTTAAGAGGCTAAACATGAGGTTTTGGTGTGTAAATGAGGGGAACGTCACATACAGCCAGGAGATGACAGTGCGTAGCTTTAATGTATTACTGACCTGGTCTTCCCTATCTCTGAAATTCAGCAATAAAGAGTAAATTTTATGCATCCACTCCAGCAAGAGATTTTACAAGCTTCTGCCGCCAAGCCCTCTTGCTTACGTCAAACTGGCATTCCCAGGCATAAGGTTTCAGCTTATCAGCTGTGAGTGCAATCGGAACAGAAGACCAGCTCAGGTTGGTTACTTACCGTTGGTATTCTGCTTGCTACATCAGCCAGGGTGAGTTTGACTAGCTGGTTGGCGGAAACAAAATTTAGTATGTATAAGCAGAGAAGGTCAGTTGTGAAGCCCAAAAACATTAGAAAAGTACTGACTAAAGTATTTTGATCTCCAGATGTAAATATACTGTGTACCACTTCAACAAGGATATTAGAACTTGACAGGCTCTAGAAAAAGTAACGCAACACTGACAGATAATAGG
The DNA here is from genome assembly GCA_032466535.1 of Forpus xanthops. Lineage (NCBI taxonomy): Eukaryota > Metazoa > Chordata > Aves > Psittaciformes > Psittacidae > Forpus > Forpus xanthops. Next base: position 22,904 of record JASSUY010016311.1, on the reverse strand, counting down.
AAAGTGTAAAGGCAAGGAGGTAGCTGAAGAGCTTTTCACGCATTTTCAATTTTTCATTTGCGAGGTGTGGAAATTTCTGTGGTTTTGGATGCATTCTTCTGATAAGATACTTTATGGGCTTCTCTTTTTTCCCCGGGCAATCTCACTGATATTTCCTTACTTTTCTTCTTTACCAAAACTTAGAAATCATTTATTTGTGTAAGTCTGTGCAGACTTGTATGGGAATAAGAAAGACGTACATTTTGGACATACAAACATGAAAATATTTCCTAGTCTACTGAAATCTTTACCACATGCTATTAGAAGTACATTATGTATTTTTGCTCCCAATGTATAAACAAAAAGAAATCAAGGATGAATTTTACCTTAGAGGAACCTAAGAGAGATAAATTATTAATTGAAAAAGGATGGGGAACTAGAGAAACAGTGGTTTAACTAATCACAAAAAAATTGACCTCATGTCAAGTGCTAAGATAATTTAGACTGCCCCAGTAAAGTAAAGGTTGGCAAAGTGTAACAACTCTTTAGTGAGCTAAGCTAGCCCAGTTGACAAAAAAAGAAAAGATAATTCAATCCATTAAACCTCATTATCAATATTATGATAGAAAGTAGCAGTTTTTGAGGGTTTTTTTGACAAATTACAAGCAGATAAGAGTATTAACCTGCACAGAAACTTTCACTCAGAGAAATAAAGAAAATTATCTGTCAAAGGAATGAGAAAAAGACACATTTTACTATTCAGTATTTTTGTGTTTCAGAAGCAGAAGAAATATTTGAGCTGGACAATTTCAGTCTTTGAATCAGTATAAGCCTTGTTGAACTGACAAAATCTTATTTTGAGATGTGTGTTTGCTAGCAATGTGCTGACCGATGAGTTATTTCTCACTCTTTACAACACAGATTATTTTATTTGAAGTATTAAGCCCTAAGAAAAGTTCTAACAAAGTCTTTATCAGTTCACAACATCTTGCTTGCTGTTAATTTTTTCTTTCATGGAAAAAGCACAAATTTTTAAATATAAACTTACTGAAAACCTTGAGGAACTTAGAGTAGGAGGGTTATTGGTAGTAATATTATGTAAAAAGACTAAGGAGAGTTAATGTAATGTACAAACTAATAAAGGGGTCAGGCTCTAGATTCAGCAAAGGACTTAAACATACCTTACAAGTCCTAAATGTCATCCCATCACCAAAAAAGCTTTAGAAGCTCGAGAGAAATGAGACTGAGTTCAGTGATGCGGATAGAACAAGTGACTGGACAAATTGAAACAAATAGACACTGTGCCTGACAAGGAGACCGTATACAGAAAAACGTGTTGGGCACAAAATAGTACACACACCAGCAAACCATAGGTGCATTTTCAAATGCACACACTAATATATTTCCGGAAATAGGGTGAGCAGAAGGACACCATCTCACTCACAATTTCATAGTCTGATATGGAAATTCTGTGGTCATCACTAAATAACTATGTGCATAACTATGCTTATAAGATGTCTACATATGAAATAAACACTTGTCCAAATTAAATCATAACTTGTACCCTACAAGAGGAGGACTCACTGAAACCTTTTTTCCTCCTAACCTGATTTCTACTCAGTAAGATAACTCTATGGTGCAAACAGCGTCATGCCAAAAAATGTCTTCTTTGCAATGACACAGATAAAGCCTAGTTCCCTTGACCAATGAAGGACCTAGGAAATAACCCTACTTTGCAGCTTTGAAGATGCCTTTCAGCTGCCATAGCTCTCTGCATTACCCTCAATTGCTTGTTTGACCTGTCACCTTATAGGTAGGATTTCTGCTCAGTCATCCACCAGCTGCTCCAGCAGTTGAACTCCTGTGCTGACTTATGTTTGGAGAGTGCTCCTGGGGAGCTGTGGGAGGGTACTGCCATGCAGTACCTAGGCAGTCAGGGCCATGGTGGCCACAGGGACAAGATATTGTATGTTTCATACATACTTGCTTTTCTGAGCCACTCAAATAACACAGTGCTGCTTGTGAGTTTGTCTTCCTGACTTTAGATTCTGCTCCTGCTTGACTTTCAGGAAACGTTGTCTTAAGCGTACGCATTGTCCAACTCCTTGGCTTAAAGTGCCAATGTAAAAAGTAAAAACTTACTGAACTGGACAAACAATACGCTGCAAATAATATACACTGCAAAAAATACCCATGATAATTTTGCCTCTCTGAGGATTACCACATCTTTTTCTAGCAAATCAAGTAAAACTGAATTTACTAAAATGTCTGAATGATCTATTTGGCATATAGACAATACTCACCATGCAATATCCAGCTAAAGAGTGAAGAAAATAACTGTCTTACTTTTTTTAATCTCAGATTGTAAGGAGCTGATGATATCTGACTAAATCTAGCTTTTCAAATATTATCAAATCTGTCCTGTCTGAGATATGTTATGCTATCAAAACAGTCTCCAGTATCAGTAAGTTGGGCTGTAAACTCAACAGCAAGAGAATCATATTGATGACTATTGTTAGGATAAAGCATTCAAGCATTCACTCTGCAAGAGAATATAGAAGTATTGTGAGAAACCACAGCATTCTCTGCTTGCAGAACAGCTTTTCACGTATTTGTAAACAATATTTTCCACTTTCCCCTTCCCCCTTTTACTTAACTCTAATATCTTATTTGCAAGATAGTTAGAGACACTAAGGAAATTTTATTTTTATTTGTATGGCAAACATAACTTAGGGGAGAATAGTAAATCTAATTAAATTAAATTTAGTCATCAAATTGCACTATTGCCCATATAGTTCATCATTAGACCTTCATCTATGTCCATTCTTTCCCTCATGTGTTTATAAAATTAGACTTGCAACTACTAAAACTATTATAGCTTACAGGACCCACAGTGCCATTACACTACCAGCAAAAGAAGCTTTGCCAGCACTAGGACACATGAACACTGACCGAAAAAAAATTAGAGATTCTAGTCTGTGGTACAGCTATTGCCTCCCTCCAACACAGGTAACATAAACTGCATCTTCTCTGATATGCTCAGTAGCCCCCAGGATACCTGTGAACCTGGGACATACTCACAATATCCCTTAAACCCCAGAGTTCATCCTAAATCAAATATGTCTTTTTTTTTTTTTTTTTTTTTTTTATCTAGATAGCTCCTAGATATATAGGAAGAAATTACATCAGCAGTCTATAAATCTCTTTCCTTTTCTGAAAAAGAATAGACAGGGGGTAAGAGAATGAACTAAAAAAGAGAAAAGCATTAATGTTTGTTTTGATTAAAGGAAAAAAAAGTATTTTCACCTGGTTGAGATGTCAGTCTCAGAAACTGAGAAACTTCAATCAATGCAAATAGAATCACAGAATCATAGAATAGTTAGGGCTGGGAAGGACCTTAAGATCATCTAGTTCTAGCCCCACTGTCATGGGCAGTGACACCTCACACTAAACCATACCACCCAAGGCTCTGTCCAATCTGGCCTTGAACAACACCAGGGATGGGACATTTACAGCTTCCCTGGGCAACCCATTCCAGTGCCTCACCACCCTTACAGTGAAGAATTTCTTCCTTATATCCAATCTAAACTTCCTCTATTCAAGTTTGAACCTATTACCCCTCATCCTATCACTACAACCCTTAATGAATATTTCCTCCCCAGCATCCCAATAGGCCCCCTTCAGATACTGGAAGGAATATCAATTTATGAAGTTAGAATTTTATGAAGTTAGAATCCAGTACATTTCTTATTTCGAAGGAGAGACGATATATAATTATTGGATAGGTGCAAAACTATCACCTTAATTGCATGGGTTTAATTGGTGCTAGATACAACACTAATCCAAACATGAGATAATAGGGGCATTAATATGAAGGGAACTGTAAAAGTTAAAATGTCAGAAATGTACTGAGATATTCAAGTGAAATGTCACTGGAAAATGAAAGTCAAAGCAAAATTATTTGTACAATGAAAAGAGAAGAAATATCATTGACAGCAATTTATACACATTTAGAAAGAGATGTAATGAGGAAGCTAGAGGACAGGAATGCAGGTGTAGATTGTTACCTAAGATATTGCACACCAGGATGAAGGAGAAGAAGGGCCTTTCAATAGCTAGCAATAAATACTACCTAAGAAGATGACACCATCAAGACAGTCAGGAAAATAGTAACACATTATTACTGGTAGAGGAAGGTCTTCTGGTGTTAAACTGGTACTTTTCCTTCCTTCATCACCCAGCAAACCTGCCAACACCCTATGGAACTTGAGCTCAACATTACTTCTTGAAACAGTATTCTAGCCTGGCTGGTGAAAGCTCCTGTTTTCATACGTAATCAGGGATGCACCAGCCAGGAAAATCCAGATTGACCAGTTAATATCCTAGCAGTGAGCAAAGTCCTTAGATATTCATTACCATGCATAATGTAAAGATTCTCAAATAGAGGCAAACAAATATAAATAAAAAAGAAGATCTAAATCACCAGAGAACATTAAGATAAGTATCTGTTCTTAAGGTGTAATGACCGCTTGTTTACAATTACAGGAACGTAAGTTAGAGAATCAAACACATTTCCTACACCTTAGGTAATTAAAAGCAATTTGATTAGAGAACAAAATGGATAAATGGATAGAATATGCGCTTTATAGCAGCACAGTATAAATTTCAGAACTGCTCATTGCATTTTCCCTAAGGAAAACAAACCAACTGGAAAATTCAATCTAGGCAAGATCTAGGTGTAGTCCAAACAGCTTTTCTGTTTCTAAATCATATGGTTCACAATTATACAAACTGTCTTAATGATACCCTTTCTCTGACATTTGCAGTACAAAGGCAGACATATCTGTTTAGAAGGGATACGAGTACTGTGCACAATAAAATGGACAATAGGCAACTTCTTTACAGGGATCCTCTCTATTTCATGTGTGGATGAAGCTAAGAGTTGTTCTATGACCTTCTGATTCTGAGGAAAATAAAGGATTACACTTATAAAGCTTTTATTTTGGCAAATTATATTTTCTATCACAAAGTTTATATACCACTGAGGAAACAGAAACTAACAAAGAGTAGAAACACAGGCAGCAGTGTACCTTCGCATCGACTCCTGTTAGCCAAGACAGATTTTGCTATGATGAAAAATGTAACAGGATATATAGAAAATACTAGATTTCTTATTTTGATTTTACATTCTTTACTTGTTAAGTCAAGTGCACTGAAGCCAATATGACACAAATCAAATGACCTGGAGAGGTCAAATTTATCTGGTTCTTTCAAAGTCCTGATTTCACTTAAATATCTGCAAGAAATAGGGTGAGCAGAGAGGAAAATAAGGCGTTATTTTTTTGACAGGAGCCAGTCTCTAGGTCAGATAATTCTTTAAGAGGTAATTTCACTATATTTCATTTAGGATTCAATAAGAAAAGTAATTTCTATAGGCACTTTCAGGGATTCAGGTTGAGTTTTGTAGTTCACACTGATGAGAAAAGAAGTCATGACAGTAAAGCCCAACAATACACATTAGAAAACAGGAAAGAAAAAACACAAAATAGAGCTGAATGAGAATGAAACAAAATAGTTACTGCAAATTCCAGCTCTAAAACCCCAAAAATACTTAATGCTACTTCTGCAACACAAGGGACATGTAAACTGTGACCCTTATCACACTCCCAAGCCAAAGTTCTAATCCATGGAGGATATTAAAAGAAAGGTGGTTTTTTTTGGTGGGTTTTTTTTTTTTTTGTTTTGTGAGAAGGAAGGTATAAAAAGCAAGGTTGGATCCACCTGTGTAAAAGAGGTGAAAGAAGCAGATGGATTTTTCAGAATCAGCTGTAAGATCTCAAAATAACTTCGTGCAATTGATTTTCTTATGTTCTACCACTACAGAGGAGGTTGAGTAAGTAAAAGAGTAAAAGAGCTTTCAGCCAGCTCTGTGCTGTGTTCCGTAGGCATGTTCAAAACTCAGTAAGCTCCTACGGTAAACCAATGGCTTCCCGGACAGCTTTCCATGCTATGATTTCCTCCACTACCTGACACCTGCCCTTCCCTGGATCATGTTCTGCTGCCAATTTTCTTGCCACATTTCAGGCACTCAGTGAGCATACTGCTCATTGCCTACTTGATTCACTTAACTAAAGCAGCAGAAAATTCATTTACCCAAAGTAAAAGGAAACCATGCCCTACTGGGACAGCAAACTGAACTGGTTCAGAGAAGAGCTGTCAAGGATTAGTCTCTGGGGAGGGAGGGTGATTGCTCATTTTGGCAGCAAAGAGTCATTAGCTTAGCTCAACTGTATGCAGCTTCAACTAGCAGTGAGCTCAACAGCAATACCACTTGCAGAGAATGTGTTTTCTATGGGCCTTTTCATTCATCTTACAGAATCTTTACATAGAGAAATAAAGAAAAAGCAGTAAATCAAATCACCACCAAAAAGTTTCTAGGAGCTCTAATCAAAACACTGTTACAAAGGCAAGCATTGCTGCTGCACCCAGATAGGCAAGACCTTGACGCAGAAACCGAAAAAGCAAGAGATGAGATTTTAAAATAAAACTCTTTTTTAGAAGCAAAACAAAAATAACCAAGCATAAAAGACACACAGTGATTTGCATAATAAAAATTGAAACACTTTGATTGAAAACATTGTAATTGGAAAAAAGAATGAAGAAAATGTTAGCATTTTTGAACATTAAAATATAGACAATATAGTAGTACAAATGCCATTAAAGTTTATGGACTCTTTAAGACATTTCTTTTAGTTCAATTTAAGGATCCTTTATTAAAAACAATACAATTCCCACCTTTTTTTTAGAAGCAAGACACAGAAATCCTAAAATATCCTTAATAAGATCACATTAATAAAAATGTTTAAAATACAGATATTCAGTGTCATTACTATGTAAAGGTCATGTATCCAAGAAAAGACTTTTTCTAAGAACTGTGTGAGGAATTGTCGTAGTTTGAGGCCCCTCAAACAGTTCTGTGCCTCCCCCCCCCTCTTTCTTCCCCAGTCCCGGGGAAATG
>JASSUY010016311.1:0-15807 GCA_032466535.1 Forpus xanthops | reverse complement strand
AAAAATCCAAAACACAGTGCTACACCAGCTACTGCTTAAAGAAAAATGACTGCTGCTGCTGAACCCATGACAGGAATCTGGAGCTATAGGAATATAAATGCTATAATCTAATTCATAGATCAGAGAGATATTTATAAGCAAATAATATTAAGAAGTAGAGAGGAAGACAAGCCAAAGACTTGCTGACCAAAATGATAAAGATAGACATTGATGTAAGGTTTGAAGACAGAAACATCAGCACAAGTAACTCATCTGAATGAGCTCAAGCTCAGCCCCCAACATGTCTCTATTTTCACATACATTTGTGTGGCAGGATTTTATTTCATTAATATCAAGAGCAAAGCACACTGCAATTAGCTGAATGTAAAATCAGTTGCACCTTTGTTGTTTTCTTGCATGTTTCTATTTCATAAAACTGCTTGCTTTCATTCCTGCTCATGTCAGCACTTAAGCACATACACAGCACTCATCAAATTCTCTTGAATTGAAAGCTGGAAGCACTTTCCTGTCATTCTGTTAAAAGCATTGAAGAGAATTAAACAGGATTTCAGTGCAAAATATACGTACATAAACATTTCAGATATATTTGAAAACCAGACACAATTCACTGAAGTAACGTGTATGGATACAGAAAGCCACACACACATGCAGACAAAGTGGACAATGCACAAACTCAAGTCACAGGGCAAGGAGGTAGAATCACTGAGAAAGCTGCCATAAGAATTATCCTGCCATTACTCCTTTTAAAAGTTGTGTTTCAAATGGCCTGTGACAGCTGCAGGGAGGTAATCAAATTATTCAATCTAAAATAAGTTGTTCCTGCAACTTCTTTAGTGAGAATGAGAAACTTTATGCGAAAGGTGTATATGGAAATGGGACTTAAAAGGCTGAATGGCCTTGGAAAGTACAAGTAGGGTTACATATTATCCTGAGGGAAATGGCCCAGATGGCAGCTACTTTAGATCCTTCAATATTCAAATATAGCTCCAAAGTATTCCTCCTCACACAGCACTATTGGTACCAAGGTCAGATCAAGTCAGGGACGAAAGACATCCATTTGAAGGACAAGATGAAAGTTTTGCCAGCAGATAGAGAAAAACATGTTGGAGCATTTCAGGCCTTGTGAAGTTTACTGTGACTGAACCACCCTCCAAACCTGGAGTTTACAGGTGCTCTTGGATTCCTCTCCCAAACTAACCTAACACATCCCACAGCTGTGCTTTCTCCTATATTTGATTGAAAAATCCATCCTATACTAACTTATCAGTCTTTAACCATGTGATGACAGGATTGCTTTTCCTGTTTCAGATATGAATCAATATCACAAATTGTTTGAGGCATTAATCTACAGGACTTTTATCCTGCTGTTGCATAGAGGTATAGAGACAGTAAAGAAAGATGTTGCAGGTAAAGGTGGAAATCCCAAGGTGAGACATTGCAGAGAAGGACTGTTTTCCATCCTTGCATTTATGACAGAGCAAATAGGGAGGTCACTTATTCTGGGGTTTTCCCACATGGTCAGCAACAGCACATTATTTTATGGATGTCCAGATTGAGGCATTGAAATGTGATTAATTGCTTAACACCTCAAAGTATGGACTAAACAAAATCAGGCTAAGAAATTAAAAGTGGGATTAGTCTAACCTGAGCTTTGGGTACTCCTTGTTAAATAGAAATGTTGTTATTGTGGACTTGTGAGCATAAATATAGATGAGAACTTTGTTTTGCATTCTACATTTACTGCTTTAAAAGCAGTAAAGTTTCTAAGAGACAGTCTTGACAATCTCTAGTTAACAGAGGAAAGCCATCCCACTGCCCCAGTCACTTATGTGAAGGCGAGTAAAATAAAGTGTTTTAGGGAGATGATCTTTATTGCTAGTGAGTTCCTAGTTCTTGTTTTTCAAATCTGCTCTTTCTTCATAGTATAACTCTGGGCAATAGCAGACTCTGTTGCCAGGTATACTTAATTGCTACTTTCCCCCCCAGCCCCCAGCACTTCAAAGCTGAATACTGGAAAGAAAGGTTAGTGTAGAAAGATACATATATTTTTACATGACACCAATGTTTTTAAATATTCACAACAGTACTTCTGAAGTCCCATTTCAGCTGCTGATTGCATATTCATGATTATAAATATATTCATTGTGGGTTTAGTTGTAGCATGTTCCTCAAAGTTGTAAAATGTTTTGTTATAAATCCACTTACACTGTAGTACAGATAATTTACATTATTTTCCTTTTTGTAAGTTCATGAACAAAAAAACAAAAGCTCATTGAACAGAATGTCCTTGACCCTTTCACATAAGACCACTTTAATTCTTTGACATAGCTTCTAATTTAATATCAGAAACAATAAAACACACATGCAGCTGCCGCAGTCCCGATAAGGCAATGTTTTCCTGACTCTCAAAGTCATAGTTTATTTGATAGGTTGACGTTTCAATCAAAAGAATTTTTTTTCTCTCCATGCTGGCCTGAAAAGATATTTGGTACAGAACTGACAAGACATCTTGTTTTTATTCTCCTGGACTTTTCTTACGCACTCCCAAAAATTCTGAACTAAGGTGGTTCTACTCAAATACCAGGGGTGTTGCAGATACAGTGGCACATGCTGTTGAATTACACTTCATAAAAGTTTCATTTGCTAATCTTGATACACACTTCATTTTTGGTTCCATATGCCTCAGGATTGATCACGATATGTTAATTAGTTGCAGATATGGAGACAACAGACTTTCTACTAAGATAAGAAAGTCCACTGATCATGGTATATGAACATGATCAGGAAATGTGCTTCAGCAGGCAACAATGCTATAGATTTTTAGCCAATTACAGTCCAAGCTCTTGAAAGATAAGCTCAGAAAACTGCTTAAATACAGGTACTTGCTTTAACATTTTCCTACATGAGGCTTTGTTTCAGTTCCCCTCATTTGATGAAAGCAGCATGATTTCTTTAGAGAGAATTACAAGGGCCTTTAAGGCTAATTCTTGTTCTTAAGGTAATTGCATGTTTCTTTAGAAAAACTGAAGTTATATGGGTTATTTCCATGCCCATTAAGACTGCTGGAGCCCACCTGCATTTGGAAAATTATTGTTGTATATATAACTGGATTCTATCTAATATGGTCTCATAATTTCTTCATAAACCACAGCATATGGTCTCCATTCCCAAAAAGGAACACGTGTCTTCAGTTTCTTAGGCCACTGCATTTTGAAGAGCTATGAGTAGGTGGTCTTTTAAGACTCACTTGTCCTTATCTTATCTTAGAGTGTCCTCTAAGGGACTGTAGTTTAGCCCTAGCCAGCAACTAAGAACCAGCCAGAATTAAGAACCACTTAGGAAAAAAATTAATTCTATTACAGCCAAAGCCAGGACAAGTCCTTAAAATCCTACTATTCTTGTAGACTCTGTAGCAGAATTTTAGCACTGAAATGCTTGGATGTACACATGTATGAATTATGCTATTGCTCCAAATTGTCCTAGTGAGTGAGAATAAAAGAGGCAGCTTCATTTCAGATTTTGACATCAGCTGGAATTGTGAGGAAAATCTATGACTGTATATGTGATTCTGAGTTTATTGCTTTCCAGTTTGCATATTAATTGTGAGCTAAGTAGATCTTCAACTACTAAAATATGACCAAGTAGTGCATCACAGGTTTAATCTTACATTCCAGAAGTCCCAGCAAAATTATTTAAAGATGCAAAAATGTACTACCCGAGTGTTTCTTCTCTTAACAGAGGGACATTATAAACACAATTCTTACAGCAGTTTTACAGCTGAGTTGTTTATGTACGGCTATTCTACTTGCTATAGTATCCAAAAACAAACGTAAAGTTTATGATAGACCACAGACATTTGCTACAGGAATATGGACTGCTGTGTCTTCCACTCCTGCAGCAGAACAAGCAAAACTGTGGTCCATATCTGAAGTTCACCATGGAAAACTCTACTAACTCACAGTCAGAGTAATCATCACTCACACCCACTGTTTGGTGCATAAGCTCGTATATTACAGATCATCCATGCTAAGCTGCTACAAAAGAGAAGCCTGGATGCTCTTCTTTCCTACCCCATCTCTCCTTTGCTGTTTAAAGACCACATCCCTTAGATGTTGGGCATAATTCTTTCAATATTTGTTTGAACTTACTGCTTATTATGATAAGGGTATCCATCCTGTAGGCTTTGCACTCTTAATTGTTCAGAGTGAGATTGGACAGTAGATGTTTAGACAACTCACAGTGCACCTCTGCATATGAATTTAGTATAAGCTAAAGAAAATCTCTACAACAAACTGTATTTGCAAGAGAACAAGTTGTGCATGATGTCGTTATCCATAAATAATGCTCTGAGAAGGAAATGACATAAGTTTTATTTCATCTAAGGAACGCTCACTGTATAGTATAGTACAATTCTACAGTGTTGTGACAAAACTTGCCATTATCTGCTCTACTTCAACTAGAAAAGCCCACTTTGCTCAAACTTTGTTTTTTGATCTGTGAATTTTCCAACTTGTCTACTGTGGAAATATGGATTGGTGTGGATGTTTATAATGAACAAGATATACATGCATATGCATAATAAAATTAGCTCTCATATGACAGCCCAACAGAGATATTATGGCTTATATTAAAAAAACAGTATATCATGGAAAATGATGTGTCATCATTGGTGCTATTAAGCCAAATGATGAAATGTTTCAATTCAAGCAGCAAGGGAATGCTGGCTTGCCATAGTTTCTAGATAACACAGCTGTTTCACCTCTGTCCCTAAGCATTTTTCATATTTCCTGCTAAGAAAACATTATTAGGTTTTATTTTTCCACTGACACTATTGGGTTATGCTATAACCCAAATCCTGTAGCTTTAGATCAAGCGATGTGTACAATCACTGTAAGAGAAGTTGGATTTTATCTTTACATTCATTATATGAGACACAGAGTGATGTGTCATAAGTGATAAAAGAGAAACATCACATATATGATGTACAGAAAGAATTGCTCTCCCTTGCAGATGCAGAGCTCCTGAATCTCTAATTAGTGATGAGGATTAAAAAAAAAAAGTCTTCCAAAAAATACAAGCTTAAGTAATGGTACCACTGTGCAGTCACGAAAGTATATTGCCTGAAACAGTAATAATTTCCCCATTTAACTGATTTTCTCTGTACCATTTCAAGTAAAAAATAAATACTGAAGTATTAGATAAATTGTATCAGTCTGATAAAAATACGTTATTCAGATGTGCATATACTAAGAAATGAGGAATATTGGTGGGAGATTTCTGGACAACATGCACTGATTAAGTGTTGACAATTTATTATAACACAACCATGTCTTTTATAGAGAGCTTCAAAACACTTGTACATTCGGCAGTATCTGATTGGTTAATGTCTCTTAGCCACGTGTTAGTAACAGCTTACTGATTGGTTAACTATTACAGCATGTGTTCCAAGGTCGCAGTTGTCAGCTCTTCCTTGCACATTCTGCTTCAGCAATTTTCCGTGCCAACTTCTGCAAACTTCTGCACGTAAGTGTCCTCTAGTAACCTTCAGGCAAGGCCTCAAAGCCTTTGGTTCACTACTTCACAATTGTCAAGTGGTTGTCTGAATTGCTCACATGACCGTTTTCACTTAGGTACATTCCCACAGAATATGCTACTTGTCTCCAAATCATAGCTCCTCTGTGCATGTCCCACTCAAGCACCAAACAAGCCATGACTGTATAGCCATCAAACAAACATATTCATTACATTACATGTATATTCATAAAGTTACTTATACATGACATCATTCTTCCAGAAAATTCCTCCTGCATGTGCACAACAATGTGGTAGTGGTCTTTGGGACCACTAGTCTCTTCTGCCTCGTCTTTCTCACTTCATCTTTTGGCTGAACTTTAGGTCTGGAAATGCCAGCAAATACTAGCTCGGTTCTAGCTGGTTATTGTAAAACATTTACCTAAGATACTTCTTCACTGTCATGTACCACAAAGCTCTTAACTGTTGCTATTCTTGCAAAGCTATCAAGCTCAATGTTACTTAACCAAAGCAGAACTGATTTTACTTATTTACAAAAGATTATACTTCATTTTGTACTTTTTTGTTTCAAAAGAAAATGTCTCACTGAACATTCATCATGCTTTATTTTGACCGATTGGTATAAATGTAGCCACCTAGCTAAAGTGGTATATATATATAACATCTCAAGAATACTCAACTGTAATACTACTCAGTAAAATCAGAACTATGATGAATAAAATAATCCAAATAATGGTCGGAGTTATGACTGTTGCACTGAAATTGATCAACAAACCAAACAAAAGCAAACAACTAATCATACTGTCACTATATTGGATATGCATTATTTTCTAGGAAAAAGGGAAACATTGTGGCACAACTCACTTGTGATACTAATCCCAATGGCTATGGGCGAGCCCTTCCAATGTTGACTTTATTATAACCTCCATCCAGAGTAACTAAATATTCCTCACACCTTGTACTAAAAAACTAGTTAAGTAAGAAAAAAAAATTGTCTCAAAAGTCAGTCTTCCTTGCCTTCTCTCATACTCTAGAAACTCCAGGTAAAACTGCAGGTTTGTTGCTCATATAAATTTCTTTTAAAATTGCAAAATTAGAGAGATCAGTTTGAACACAGAAATATTTATATGGGATGTGCCTATTCCAAAGCACAAAAATGACTTTGAGCTCCTTTCACTGAAGAGACCCTTTACATCCTTTGTACACTTAGCTGCTGTCTTTCCTTATCTTCTCCTTCACTATCTTCATGTTTTGCCAGTTCTATTCAGGTTCCTCAAAAGATCTTCCTAATCATTAGAGTATTAAAACATCCCCTGGTATAAACAACTCTATAATCAGAGCTACTCACTTGTAGTGCAGAATATCAAAATGAAAATGAGCCATAAACGCTCTTGTAAATCATGAGAGTCTTTGGTTAACAAAAGAATATGTAGTGTTTATTAGCATATGTCCTCCTACAAGCGTCTTTTCTGGAACAGTCAGGAAGGAGATGTCAAAAAGCCTCAAATGATGGATGCCCTGCAGGGACTAAGGGAACAGTTTTCAGCACAGTGCTCTCTAACTATTTTTCAATGCTTAACCGAACTTTACTTCCCTACCATACTGTTGACCTTCCTCTATGGAAGGACGTGCATTTATACCAAGTAGCGCTGGATAAGAACATGGCTACTGAAGAGATCGTTTGTCCATTTTACCACAGACAAGTTGAATTTCTGTTTCCATAAGGGAAAAGCTAGAGCTGCATAACCCTTTGCTGTACACTTAGCATAAATACTTGGTATTCATTGACTCTCACATGTTGACGCACAAGGTGAAAAGAAAAAAAAAAAAAACTGAAAAAGTAAAAGGTTGGTTTTCCTCAGTATAAGTAACCAGAAAGCACAATATCAGGATGCAGTGAGGAGTCTAACCAGATGTATATGATATCTGTGATATTATTAACACAGGCACCAAGGAAAGCCTAGCAGGAAGCTAAAATATACCTTTTTCCCCACACAAAACCCCCAGCATTTATTCACATGAAAGACTACTGTAGTAGTCTTCCTGCCCATTCTTGCTGAATCAAGTCCAGTACCAAGAATTGGATTTGACTCTCAATTCTGAAATCCTATGTGGAGAACTTCCATGCATATCAAAACAAGGTTTGGAAAGAGACACACAAGGTTTGAAGAGCAAAGCTTGAGGCTGCCTGAGATCCAAATAAAATTCTTTGGTTACATAGTTTTTCATAGGCAGGATGTTTCTCAGTTGCTGCTAAACAATAATGTTGCTATTCATCAATTAAAAGGAGTTGGTACCGCCAAAATGAGTGCTATTTTGAGATGCATGAGCAGCCACTCTGCTCTAGTTGATTACAGAAGCTGACGTTTTTGCCACCATATTGACTCTACAGTTGCAGCATTTCAGCCTTAAGTGAATATTGAGTCATTTCTCAGGAACTGCAAGAAACAGCTAAGCAGATGCACTCAGTCAGCCTTGTCAGCTTTTCCCTTGTGCAAATCCAAATGTATCAAAGTTTGATTAGCACTGTAGAGAAAAAAGACCATCTGCTAACAAACCAAATGCATATCATGTTGCAAAAAAAAAGCAGCACAGAGCTATTAGATACCTGCAGTGCTGAAATATATATGGAACAGGAAGCTGTTTCTCTCAAACAAATGTGTTTCCAAAATAATGGTAAGCTGTGAAATCAACATAGTAAAGGTGAAATCACACAATCAGAGCACTTTTTCTTAGTCCATTTTCTGTATAAATACAACAGCAAGTACTGCTGTTACATCCAGTTTTCAAATCAGATTAAGGAAATCCATTATTCACTGGATAAAATGATCATGGCTTTTTTTTTTTTTTTTTTTTTTTTTAATCCTAAACAATTTAGATTAAATTTCTAAGCCTGTGTCTGCTTAAATTCCTGTGGAAAGACTTTCAGAACACACTTTATTGCCATGTGCTTAAGTGGATGATGTAGGTCACATTCAGTAGAATTCTTCAATGAAATAGAAAAGATCTTTTCACAACTCTTGATATTTCTAAAACATTGTTTTGGAGTGGACAGGAGAAAGAAAAAGCCACCACAACAATTTTGTTTCTGTTTATCCGACAACTATTGCTCCAAAAAAGATTGTTAGCAAAATACAGAAGTTAGAGTCATATTTCATTGATGTCTGCAATAACTATTACTTCATGAAATAAATGACCCTGAGAAATGTCAGTTTATACATTTTAAAACAAGTTTTAATTTAGGCCCGTTGTCACAGTACAGAGCAATATCATAATTAATGATGTGAAACTGGTAGCTAAGATGTCATTACACACGGGAATGTCACAGTGAATCAAGTTAAACTAGCTACTAGAAAAATTCAGTTCTGGCATATTAGCTTTTATACGCACAGTATATCAAATAAATCTTTGACAAGTTATAAAAAAGGGTATGGATTCGATATAATATGGGATGAGCAAATTTGGTATAAAGCTGGCCCAGAATCTCAAAATGCCAGCAAATCAAGGCCTGGGGGCAAGTCAGGCTATTTATTTGCCAAGCTGACCTACTTCTATTACGTTTATCATTCTTCTGAATAACATTTACAAGAGACTTTCTGTCAGAACAAGAGACAATGTTAATTCATCAGAGCTCTGATGTCATTTCTAAGAAGGCTGCTTACCTCCTGAAGGCATGTTTGCAAGCAAGTGCTCTGAGCTGCCCAAAATACCTTTATGCCATTAGCAGCTAGCTTTTTCTAAATCAAATTAGCATTGACACTTAAAAATTAGGTGCAAAATCAAATAAGCATTTACATCAGACCAAAAAAATATTTTCAGTTGTTATTTTTCATTACAGAAATGCAGTTGATAGCAGCATAAGTTACTTTGCATGTAAATATTTATGAACAACACAAAGTTTTAAGAGAACAAAAGGTGATTAGAACTGCATTACAGTATGGTATTTGCTGGAACTACCTACATACTGTTTTCCCTTTGTGGCCCTGTCCTTGGGATTCATATGGGTAAGTAGGAGGTGTTTGAGCAGGCCTAGCCAATAAAATTCTCAGCCCTAAGGGCAGAGGTAGAATTTACAGTGAGAATCTGAGCTCTTGCTTTTATGAAAATAATTTCAACCTACCATCATTCCACCATATTCAGTGTATACTCAAATACACATTATCGTTTGACTGATTGGAACAGCAGAATTTTAAAAACAACCAACTACAAAACCTTCAAGTTTTTGGAGGTTTACAATGCATATTGTAAATGCATTAGTTTATGGCAGGAGACCTGTCTGCTAACAGGTTCTGATGTATGGCCCTTTTTCATTTCAACCAATGAGAACTTAGATGAGCCATTGCTGCTCTTGTACAAACTAGTGGGGTTTTGTTCTATTTTATAAATTGATTTTTTTCCTTTAATAATCCTCCTTTATTAATCTTCTCCTGTGAGACAAAGGGGGCTTGCAAAATTACAAAATGAAAATATAAACCTTTAGAATCAATTTTTAGTAGTGTTAAGTTTGATGGCTTTGTAACAGTAGTAATGGAAAATTACTGAGATGCAGCTGGAGAACATGCTGAGAATCCTTGTGCAAGATAAACTGCTGCAGTTGATGTAGTTTAGGCCTTTATGACCTTAGTACAAAATGAGTATAAGGAAAACAGGCTACAAGAACAGGACGTAAAGGTAGGGAGCATCTGGAATGGCAGGGGCCCAGGATGGGCTGCAGTTAAACTAACTGATATGTAGGAGGACAGGATGACTGTTATGTCTGTGGTGCTAACGAACAGATTAAGCTGGTATAAGCATCTACTGCACATACTTCAGCAGTGATGAAGATTGTTGGAAGAAGTAAACGACCCCAGAGACCCCCACCACGTTTTTTGTACGCATGCAAGGAACTTTTGGGAAAATGATGTAATCCATATTTAGCCTCATGAGTATGTATGTGTGCTCTGTAGCTATATAAGGATTGCTTGTGTAGCAATACAGGAACACATGTTAGGAGGAGCTATCCCCTATGTCTCCCAGCGCCATAATAAAGAATGACTGCTTGTCAACTAGAAAACTTTGTTGGCAAGTTCGTTTCTGGAGTTTTCTCCAAATCACCTGTTTAAACTTGATTTGTGCTTTTGAATCCAATATTTCTCCTTTACAAAGGACTGTACTCCTGTGGATGGTTTGACTAGCCACTCACGATTAAGAGTTTTTTATCATCAGGCAGGGCAGTTACTGGAAGATCTGACTACAGCCTGAGGGTATACCCAGGCACATTTTGAACTGGTTTGTTCAGACAGCAATTTCAGTGAGGACTGAGCCCCACAGGCTTTCTTCTGCTTCTCCTCTCATATACAAAACATTCCCATAGGCTTATATTTAGAACCCCACCCTGCTACAACTGCAGTCATCAGCCCCTTTAAATAGAAAAAACTATTGGCTGCAAAGCACAGAGTACAACAGTCTCTGCTTTAGTCTAAATTCACATTTAGGTAGTATAAATACTTAAACAGGATGTTTTAGAAGCATCCTTGCAGGGACTGCTTTCTCTGTCTCTTTACCACTGGACATCTAACTTTCTTCTCATGTAGACCTTGATTATTTGCAGTGTCTATCTTGAATGAGCTTTTTCGTACATACACTCAGCCAGGCGTGTCTGCAAGAAACATATATACACCTCTTGCTGAAGGCTTCCTCCTCATGGAATACCTGAGAAACAGTCCACCAGCTCCGTATCAGCCTTTCTTACCTTGATACACAGTTCAACTCTGGAGCTAGCCATGTGATCATGGCTTTGTGTGGAATATTTGTCTGAAAGGCACATTAATTACAACACCACTGAGCACTGATCTGCAAGGAACTGTACAAACAGATGCCCTTTTCTGGTTTTGTTAGAGAAAGTATACTTTAAGAATTAACTGCATTTTGTTGAACACATTGGCCCAATTTTTTTGTCATAAGGCTTTTTTTTACTGTCATAAGGGCTTCAACCTAGTACTACTCAGGCAGTCCTGTAGAAAGGAGAAGAGAGAAGGAGAAAAGAGAATTTCTCATGTTTTTTTTTTCCTGACAGTTTTTAATGTTTTCATAAATCTTTACAGACATTACTGTTTTTCAAAGATACAGTAAGAACACCTTGTGCATATACTAAAAGAAAGCACTTCACACTGTGTCACCAGTTACCTAACTTGTACCCACTCATACTAAACCAAGGGACACTTGGTTCAAGTAAGTAGATGAACGTGAAGAAAGTCACCTTAACTATCTGAAGGCATTGATGGTAAAACACTGGCAGCACAATTTTGAAGGTGGGAGAAGGAAAGGAAGTGAACAAGCTCCCTTTGAAATTCAATGTTATTAAATTCAAATACCCAAAAGAATATGGTCAGTGTATGGAGGTCAGCTTTCTGCCAACCACTGCAAACTGGAAAAGGCTCAGAAAATAAATAATTCTCATTATATGCTGAGACACAGAAGCTAGAAGGAGATATTTAATAGTTATACATAAGGATTAAAATTATACTGCATCAAACATGACTATTGCGAAGTGCAGCTGCTGGCCAAAAAAAGCAAGTTTGAATAACACCCTACCAAAAAAAACAATGCATTTAAAAAAATCATGCCACAAGATAAAGCAAGCGCTTACTGGAGCATGTGACAGGTGTGTTATTACTGTTCATAAATAGTTCTGCAGCCCTAGCACCAGAGTAGGCAGCTTACGGACAGTCTGAATAACAAGATCTGTGCTGTAAAGAGCCTCTAGTCTCAGCTGGAAGTTACACAAACAGAGACAAGGAAGTGGAATAACAAGGAGGTTTGAGGATACACATTTTCATTAAGTACTTTTTTAAGAAACAGGAGAAGCCCAAATACCAGTTTACTGCTGCTGGAAGTAAAAGTCCTCTACCACCTCCCCATAGCTTTTTCCTCTCACTCTTCCATCCAAACATACCTCTTCTCCCTCCCAGAATCACAAATGGTTGGAAGGGACCTCTGGAGGTCATCTGTTCCAACTACTAAGCCTCTCTTCCCTCCTGTCTCAGCCAATTAGAATTACTCGAATATCTAAAAACTACTCAGCTGTTTGTCTAAATGAGTAAGATCAGGTCCCTAGACCTAAAGCCAAGAGGACTACAAATGAGAGATTAAAGATCCATGAGATTTGTCCCTCTAAATCTCATAGGTACTTCAAAACTCTGTTGTAGAACACTTTATTTCCCTCCAGTGCATATTTTTAGATTGAACCTCCCAGTTCTTAAAGAGATCTCAGTGGAGGCACTTCAAGGTATTTGCCCTGGGTTTTTGGCCTGTCATGCAGCCAAACTATGAGAAATTTCACTGGGTGCCAAACCAAAGTAGGTGCTACAACGTTTGATACCATAGGACTCCAGTCTTCCTTTCAATTCCTTTGCCTTTATGTGTGGGTGTTTGGTGGGTTATTGTTGTCTTAATCAATTCCCACTATCATCTTCCTTTTTTTACAACCAAAACATATCTTAAAGGAAGTAGAATTTCAGGCACATTCTGCCTTGCCTCTGAGTCAACATTTATTTCCCCCTTCTTCTAAGAACACTGGGATCTCAATTCCATTTCCAAGCCAATCTCAGACAAGTACCAGTTGTTACCCTTTCACAGACAGGTGGCCAGCAGAGAGATTTTGCAGCATTAGTGCTCAACTCATTTAGTCTTCCTTCGAGACTGAGTGATTTCTGGGAGGGGACTCAACCTCTACGACCTCTCACTGCACTGTACTTTGCTGCTAATCACTCCACCATCAGTCCCTGAAACACAGTTTTACGTAATCTTCACTGGGCAAAAGGAATTACAAGTATTCTGTGTGTCACTCTGCTTCTGCAATCAAGTTGCAATGTCATTTATATTCTAACCAAGTATTTGTATCTGCCTTTATCCACGTATACATACGTATGAAAATATTTATATTTGTGTGTGCATATGGACTGAAAAGAGAACTCAGTTAGTAGCCTATGGTGCCAGCTTCAGAAGCTTATCCAAAGAATATTAAAATAGCTAAGACATCCAGTAATATATAACAGGGAAGTCAAATTTGGGTTATTTTCACACTTTATTCAGCATGCCATATGCATTAATCTATAATAATCCTAAAGGTATAAGATATGAAAGACAGTAGTTGCTCGAATGCTTACTGCACTGACCTCTGAATACTACATTCATAGGTCTTAATTATAAACTATGCGCTGTTAAGTTCTGCAGGCTCCAAGCTGCCACTGTTAAAAATGCATGGCTCCTATTGAAATTACTACCAGTTCCTTGCAGAAGCTCCTGAAGGAATCACGTCAGCGCCTTAGTCCCTTCCAGCATCTAACACTAACATTGCCACCTGATCTGAGGTGAGTGCAACCACAGCAGGCTCTAAATTGGAACAGCTGAAAATTGGGACATTCCTGTCAAAGAAATGGTAGCTTTTAGCTGAGGGCATTTGTAATGGTTAGGAACCTAGCTGAGAGTTGATTCCCGCTCATGACTGAGAGACATAACACAGTGTGTTTTTGTCGAAGTGTATTCAGTAGAATATACATGTTTATGTTCATTGTGGCTATTTGTCCAAAAGAGGCCGGAAAACATAGGTGTGCAGCTGTTTTGACTTTCACACGTGGCATGCCAGGGTGCCTGAACAACGTTCTCGGCATGAACAGTGAGATCATGAGAAACTGCACGACCCCACAAGTAAACAGATCTGGCATAAAGCTGTTTGGTTTTCTAAGGGTAAAAAAGCAGGGCCCTCCTGTAGCCAAATCCAAAGCCTCACCTATGAATGGATGCACCACATAGGAATTTTCCCCATTACTTGAGACTCCTGGCATTGGCTGCAATGTGGCTTCCCAGCATGAAGTGTGGGACTGGATGATGATTTGATGGTAATTGGTGATGTATTTCTTCTCAATCTCTGTTCTCTCTATGCAGTAATGATTTAATGCATTGCTAATCTTCCTCTGTACTTTACGTATACGTATATATATGATTTGCTTTACTGTACTTATTTACTGTATATACAGAAATATATACCCAGTTTGTGTTAATGTGTTTGTTTGCTTTAGTGAGCTTATTCACTTTATTGTGCTTTTTTATCAAACTGTGTACAATATATAGCTACTATGTATTTGTTTTGTGGCATACCCTGCCTGTTAGCAGAACAGCAGTTTGTCTTAAACTACCACAGCTAGACTTCTCCAACTGCAGGAAAATTGATGGCAGTTTTTTGTAGTATTACTTTGCAGGGCTGACTATGGATAATCCAGTCTGTCAGATGCATGTTTTTCAGTTAAAAATATCAGTTGATTTCACAAAAAAAAAAAAACTAATGATAACATATATGACAACTGTGATGTATTTGAGCATACTTTCCGTTCGGAAATCAAACATGGGGAACTCTACTCGGACAGCTATAGGGCTGAATAGGACCCTCCCTTTCTCAAAGCTTTACATATCCCTCTCCTGTGTGCATTACCACTTAGTAGAGCTGAGCAGAGTCTTGCATGCAGCTGCCAAGGCTGAAGCTGGGATTGCCTGAGAGAAACTGGAGAGGAACTGGAGAAGCAGTGGATGTCAGGTATATTCTGTGAAGGAAAAAGCAAGTGACTGAGAAAGAAATGAGAAAATGTTAATGGGAATAAGCACAAGTCATCAAGGAAGAACAAGGTACCAAAGGATGATTTTTTGACTGTGAATGTTGGTATTTCCACTAGCTTCACTCAGATAAGTCATGAATGGTGAGTGAGAATGATACCCTCTCAGATACAGGCATCTAGTTAAGTTCAGAAATCCACACCAGTGCTACAGCAAAGAAAACAAACTCATCCTCAAGTTAACTGTTTTATTCATAGTCCAACCACCTTCTTTCACAAGAAGGTCTGTCTTGAATCCAAGGGTCCAGAAGTCACACTTAAATGCTTACAAAAAAACACACTTGTGCAGTTAAAGCTGCAAAAGAAACAAATATGGAGATTATCACTCAGCTTTGGACCAGCAGTGGTGAGGGCAGTGCAGCACAAGTAAATGTCTGCTCTAGCATTTCAGAAACCTAATAGAGAAAGACAAGGGAGAGAGACGTTCTTGCATTTTGGAAAAGCATAGCTGGAGGAGGAATTACCACTCAGGAGAAAGCAATAAAAAGTGTGATATACACTGGTAATTGAAGAGCTACGGCTTAATCCTGGTCACAGGTTTAACAGTTACAGAGGTGTCATGGGTTCAGCAGCAGCAGTCATTTTTCTTTAAGCAGTAGCTGGTGTAGCACTGTGTTTTGGATTTTTA
>JASSUY010016305.1:0-27509 GCA_032466535.1 Forpus xanthops | reverse complement strand
CCTTAGTTACTAAACTGTTCATATCTCAGCTGGTGGGAGTTACATTCTTTCAATTCTCCTCCCCATCCCTCTGGGAGAGGGGGAAGGAAGAAGGGGAGGGACTGAGTGAGTAGCTGCATGATTCCGAGTTATTGGCTGGGTTTAAATCACATCAGATAAACAGGGCTTTTAAAACCACTGAACTTCCGGTATCTTTTAAGCAGCTCCAAGCTACAAAGATTTTGAGAGGATCTACTCCTGATACACTGCTTTTCCTGCAAAAAGTTTCCCACAGTCTTTGGTTAAAGCTCAAAATACTTGTTATTATATACTTATCATAAGTGTTATTTAAACACAAGTGACCTTTTATTAGAGATGGTCTCAGAATGCAAAATACAAACAGATCTAGATTCAGAATGGCTCAAACTTTCAATGGAGTCTTGGAGCCATTATAAATGTCAATGCTATTTGAAAATTCAGATTGAGGTTTGAATGTCAATGTATGCATCAAGTTCAGGAGTTTAGAGGCCTGGTTATCTGCTTCAGAACTATTCCAATTCTTATTAGTTACAGTATCTTCAACAGTGAATCATATTCTGACATATTCACTTTAGAAAGCATTAACTTTAATGCAGCATAAAAAAAGGCCTGCAACAAGAATGGCATAAAAAATGGCAAAGTTAGGTAGAATAAATAGACAGCCATGTCAAACTCATACTGTGAAGAAATAAAGATCCAGACAGATATAATTAATGAGCTTTCCAAATGTCACAACCATCAGTATTTTATCAGAATAACTTTTAAGCCACTAAAGACAACAAATACTTCAGCATGCAATTGAATTCCTCATGCCTTAGTGAAAAAGGTATGCTGTACTCACCATCCATGAAAGCTTGAACAGCCTTGTCTACATTGTTATCAAACTGCTGCAACACCAGTACTATCTCGTTATTGCTTTTGTTTGGAACAACTGATCGGATTGCATTGATCTGGAAGGAAAAAACAGGAACACATGGATTCATCATATTCCTTTAGACAGCAAGGTACCTCTGTGCCAAGAGATGTTTATATATACGCACATTATATATGACATGCTGACAGGTACACAACAAAGTATCTGTATGAAACAACATCCTTCCTCTCCTTAACTGACCCATGCAAATAATGAAAACAATTTCTTCGAGAGACCAAATCACAGAACTGGTAGCCAGTAAGCCTGGAACCAAATCCTACCTCAATTACAGCAGGAGAACTAGTTTATCCGAACTGACAGAATTTGATATTATGCTTTTTTTCTTAAATGTTCTATTTGCTCCTGTGCAACTTGACAAGACATCACCTATACAAGCTTATGGAGGACACAAGTACTTTGACAAAGCTATTGCATGGCCTTGCTACGTTAGTTATGATCAGTGTCTTTTTGACATCTGGAAAAGTCATATGCATTAAAACAGTCAAAGGCTAAAGAGAAAACAGTGTAAGTTTTAAAAGCTCTAGTGGCTGCTCGGCATAATTTCTGTTTTCTGTTCCATACGTATACGACCAGGAAGCTTGTGTAACAAAATCCTGAACAAAGGACATGGGAAGCCAAATGCTTCCTTCAGGAAACTCTGCTGATGGATGAGGTGTTACACCCACCCATGATTCTGGCACACCATGCTTCTATTTCACAGCATTTGCTACTGCTGTATTGTCTTCAGTATCCATTTAAACCAAATGGTAATTCAACCCACTATGCTTTAAATAAAATGTTCCTACTGGAATCATGTTGATGATTTACTTTCTCTTGCCCATGTCACATAGTTGAAAGTAAACAGTTACATGAAACTTGAGTGCTATATTGTTTTAATGCCAGACAAGCTTCACTAGGCAGTACCAAAATAAAAATAAATATAATTAGCAAAACTTACAAAAGGCTAAGGTAGTACTCTGAAAAGACAAGAGAATCAATGCCAAAACCAATCTAGCTGTTCCAAATCAGCTTTTTGAGTACCGTGTCAAGCTAGCCACCATGTATTTATTGCACTGCAAATGGTCATCCAGCACCCCTGTGGATGGCCCTTTCTGTGGCACGCATCCTTAATTAGAGAGTACTTTATTTACTGCATTACAGTGTCATCATGCTGATTTCTGATTGTGAAGTACTGGTGGCCTTTTTACTGTACTGTAAAATAATTGTGAAAAAATAATAAACGAAGATAGATCTCTTTAAGGGAACTAGGCTGAGTTACATAGTGAGAACATTCACACTACCTTGTCTTAGCTGACCATTTAGATGCTGAAGACCAATCTTTCCACACTCTCTTTATGAAGTCTCCATCAGTGGAGGCACCAGAAGCTGATTCGGAACACCTATGTGCCCAGATTTATGACCAAGAATCTTAATTTGCTGTTGCATGCTCACCCCACTCCTCAACCATTGTATTTCCCCGTCCCATGTACCAACAGAAGCCACAACTCATTTCAAGTTCTGTTAATGCACAGCAACTGAGAGCTCTGATTCATGACACCTGCTGGACATAGCTTCAGCACCACAAAGAGCTGATACTTGCTTCAGCTAAATCCACACAGGATCAAGCTTTCTGGTGAATGCTTTCCAGATGAGCTCATCTCTTCCACTGTGTAAGAAAGGTCATTTTCTGACTTCAGCACAGAATCTTAATATGTCTACTTAGTACAATTTACCCTGTTTCTGTTTATCGTTCTATTATCATGTCATCTCTTTGCATCTTCACATTTGCCTACGACACATTTCAAGTATCAAGGCTAGCCTTGGACAACTCGAGCCACAGGCATAGAGAACAGTGGAGTTAAATTGCTTGTCAACTTCCCAAGGACCCTTTCCAAAGGCCTATCTCATAACCTGTCTAATGATGTTGCCATATGCTCACAAGCTAGTTCTCAACTCAAAAACTGGTTGCTTTGGAGGCTCTATTAAACACAGGTGACTGCTGGAAATTCAGACAGGCTAGGCTGTCAACTGGCTGCTGTTGCCAGAAACTACCCAGGAAATCTCTGCTCAAGCTTATCTCTTCAGCTGATTCGGGTGCATGGGAAGGGAAGCAGAGAGTATAGGTCTCTGTGAGCTGCAGGCATTCAAGTGAAAACCAACCCAGATCAACAGAAGGAGCAGATAAAGCCCTGGAAAAAAGGAGTTTTATTCATCCGATTGTGGGCACAGGCATGCTATTTACTGATAAAGCTGCAACAAATATGAACAATAGAAGTCAGCAAAGACCCTAAGGTAGATTAGGCTCCAAACCGCAGTTTATTTTATATTCTATGGTGGTAGATGCCAAAGGTTTCCACCACATGGACTACACCTTCATATTCTCACAAAAACCTCCCAACTTCTTTCACAATCATGTGGATCATCTCTGCCTACTCAAAATTGCACAACCCCTTTGTGACAACTGCTTACAGGAAAAATGGTAAAGGAGATATCTAGTGTATTCTAACCATCTTGAAATATAAGCATGGGAATATTGTAAGGCTTCTAAGTCCTTCTTTGCTATGAAAGGTCTGCAAGTCTCAAGAAGCATCTGGAAACAACGAAGTGAGGCCAAGACCACAGGACGGATCAGGCAACGTGCCACGCAATGCAGCTAGGAAACTTCTTAAAGACATTAAGAAGAACATCTGTCGGGTGGATAACACTGAGACACATGAATTTGACCAGGCAGACTTAGATTATAGAACCTACTGCAGACTTTCTGTTTGCACTGTGTGGTCTTTGTCAAAAAATTTCTGATTAATAGAAAAATCAGAATTAAAAGCTAAGCTGTGTTTCATATGACTAGTACTATGATTAAATACAAAAAGGTTATGGGAACATTATAGTTGTGGAGATAACCCAAAAAAAGCAAGATGATGATCTCAGGAAGAATATTTGCCAATACACAGAAAGGAAATCAAGGATATGACCAACATTGTGGACACCATCCTGTTTTAGTTGGACTATGTAAAAATACGATTTAGGCAACATTAATGTACTGCAGAGCTCAACAATTTTACTGCCAAACCCCAACAATATCCTTTGTTGACTGTTGCACAAAATATACATTTGTTTTATCTTTCCATTTAGGAGTTCTCTATCTCATGAAGTTTCATGAAAAAAACTTTCTCAGAATAGAACAACAGATTAAAAAGAAGTGCATCCAGGGCTTAAGAAACACTATATCAGAAGTTGCTTATGCTTTTTTAATAGGCTTCTCTCGTGTACATATGCTGTGATACTCATGATACCTACAAGTTGCGTTTCTGCTTTCCAGATTTCTTCAATGACTTACATGCGATAAGACAGATTAAAACTAAAATTTGCAACCAGAATACGTTCAGAAAAAAAAAAATATACATGCACTACTCTGTTCAGAAATAACAAAAGCAGATATAAACCCAGAATTCCCAAAAGGTTTTGTTTCAAAGTAAAATATTTTGCCTTAAAAATTTTTAGGAACAAAATGCAATAATGTCACAATTTTTTTTCAGTTTCCAAGACATACAGATCCACGTATCAGACTCAAGCATATGCCCTGTCTGAATGATGATTTCAGTCAGGATACACTGCAATTATTGTATACAAGCAATGAAAAAACAGCCAGTGATTTCCTGACATCCAGAAATTATTGACAAATCATTACAATTCTCAAATTGTGACCTGACACTGTATCTGGGGAAGGACAAGGTGTGTTGAGGGAGACCAGGCTATATAACTGGCCTTAAACTAGAAATGCTAATTTCAAGGTCCTTCTTAGTCTTTCCACCCTGGTTTCAGAAACATGCACAGATTTCTATGCTTGAATCTCAGGTCTACCCCACGTGCAAAGCATGTTTCATATTTCTGGAAAGGGACACAGCAACACAAAAGGAAAAGCTAACGGGAGGAGTAGACAACCTTCTTGATCATGTAAGCTTAACATATGCACTTCTACAGCTGAAAGCCTTAAGAGACAAATCACAGATTGTGATGAATGGAGTCACAAAGCTCCAGGAAATATAAGATGACAAGTGAGAGATATATTAAAAGGGCTGGATTTGAGCTG
Organism: Forpus xanthops; assembly: GCA_032466535.1. Taxonomy (NCBI): domain Eukaryota; kingdom Metazoa; phylum Chordata; class Aves; order Psittaciformes; family Psittacidae; genus Forpus; species Forpus xanthops. Next base: position 22,488 of record JASSUY010016305.1, on the reverse strand, counting down.
GATCTTGACAGCCTATGTATGCTGACTCCTCTCCAGTTCACCTGCTAGTTCAGGTAATAAAGCAGGTCTTTTGCTAGTACAGCTATATACCTCAACTGCTTACAAGTCTCCAGCTTTGAGAGCAATCCAGAAAACTATAAAGTTATTTTTTATTAAAGGTGTGATAGGGTGATACCAGGGCAGGAGGTAATTCTCATCTTTATCTCTCTAAGCTTACAGTCCTCAAACTTACCAACAACACCCATCTCCTTAACAATAAGTAACAGGTTACGGATCTAGAATAATCTAATGGTGAAAACTTCTCATCAACAATTCATTTGAAAAATTATTTAACATCCTAAAGAATGAAAAAAGTACAAGAGCCAAACAATCCCCTAACATACAGTGATTCTTCGTTAATACTTAGATGTCTGCAAGAACAAACTCACAGTAGTCTACTTTATTAGATTTACTTCTGTGTATATGGGAGAACAGCGTTTTTTTCCTACTCACTGAAACCTGATCATAGGAAGAACATTACCAGACAGACTACAGGGAAGTCAATTACTCTAACGATTTAGTGAATCATCCCATCTTTATCCAGTGTAGACTCCCAGTGAACTTCTGTCATCATCTGGATGCTGGACAAGCATTCCGGGACACTAAGATAATTCAGCAACATACCTTCTGAACCACAGTTAATTGTGCTGTTACTGTTGGCATTAGTTGAGAAGGTGTCACTGCCAGTAGTTAAATTCCTGGGCTTTCCCTCCTGACACCGGACTGGAAAGCACATTTCTCTCTTTACTACTAAGACAACTTGCTCAGTATTTTAGCTTACAAAAGCTACTTTAAAGCAATCACACATCTAAACTACAAAGCTGTAATCTCAAAAACAACTGTGTAGGCTCAAATACATGAAGGCAGAACCCACAGTCACCTCCATCTTAACCCACCACCCAGAGACCTACCTTTTTTAAGCGTGCATTTAATTCCAGTGGTCCTACCTACTCTCTTCTGGATAAGGCTAAAGTTAGTTCAAAGTTCAGAAGACTTTTAATCACTTTTCTGAGCTGAAGTCTTAAGCACACAGTTAGCCTGAAATGCTTGCTCAAGCAGTTAAAGCTGCTGCAATTTGAGCTGGGTTGCGTCTCATCAAGACCAAAATTCCACAGTCATGAGGCTGCCTTTATCTGTCTCTTACACAAATTGCTGAGGTCTGCCCAGAAGTGATATAAAAATTGAAAAAGGTTCCAAGTCCCCTCAGATAAGCTGTTTCTACCCTAAAATAAAATCCCCAAAGCCTGATCAGATATAAGTGACTACAGGCAATCTTACTTGGGGCAAATTTTTGTCTCTCCTGAATGAAAAAAAAACGTTTACTTCTGAGGACCATGGCACACAGGAGAAGGCACTGAAACTCTGAACTCTTATGATGTCTTACTCAAAGTTCTTATGAACACCCATCTCGTGAGACCTTCCTGAGAAGTAAAGCTCAAAAAGAAATACAGCCTGCCTGAAAATTGTGGCAGCAGATTACCTACTCCACACCCAGAATCAAGCTGATGTTGCTGTGTATTCCTGTGAGTCCGTTAGGTTCTCTGTCAAATTCCAAATGGTTCCCAAGCAACTGTAACAACACGAAATCAATTGCTGCCTGTTTGCTGCTCTACTCCATCTGCTCCCCCTTGGCATCATCTCAAAGAGGATGTTTCTCCTGAGTAAGTAACATATCCGGGGTTCAGAGAATTTGTTTATATATCTCTGACATAGTGACAAACTTCTTTGCTGAAAGCTCACGGCTGTTCTGAAACCTCTGAACACAGCTGTTCTAATTCCCTTGTAGTAAATTCCTACCATGGCCACTTACTTAAAATATTCTTGCTTATGCTTGGTTAGGAACACTAAATGCAGATCCACCTTCCCTTTATACTAAACATTACGATAAACAGATTTTCTCTAAAGTGAGAAGCCAAATTCATTTAGAAGTATGGTTATCAACAAATACACAGACATTTTTCTACTTCATTTTTACTGCATGTCAGTAGCAAATCTTTATGTACACATATACACTGCATATACCCACTGCAACTGAGGACACGCAGCAGTGTATGTCATACTCAGCTAGATTATACCTCCAAATGAAGCTGACCCAAATCTTGCATGAGGAACAGGCAAGGAGGGCTGGCTGCAGAACTCTGCTGGTTTCTATAATCGAGGACATTAGCATACGTCCTGGTTACATTAAGCAGGAAAATGTATTATTAGCTGTTTGAGGTTTTGAAAACTCCTACACAAATGTGTTTCATAAATACAATTTGACTTTGCTGCATTAAGAGTCCGTTTGTTACATCAGAGAAATTTTCCAGAAACTTTACTAACAGTTCATCACAACACACTGACCAAGTGTTGTTAACATCCTGTTTGAGCAAAATAACAGCTTTGATCAGGCCTACATCTCTCTTTCCACTACATGACCCATTTATCATGCTGATACCTTTGAATTATTTATCCCCATAAAGCACAAAACAATTTACTTGCTTCAGTAAACTACTTTAGGCAGTCATCATGGATTTAGTATGTCACCCCAATTTTAAACTAATTAAATGGAAAACCCAGATGTTTAAGGAATCCTGAAAGAACAAATTAAAAAGTATGTCTCAGTAAGAACTCATCTGCTTGAGTAATAACAGCAGACACTTGAAAATCTGAATCTATAATATTCTTACCCCAAGTTAAATGGCTCACCAAGTGACACAAGTGCATTTTGATCAACTTTGTTCATCTAGTTCAACATACAGGCAAGGAACAGCTGCAAAGGACAACTTTAAGAAAACCTAGTGAAATTACAGATTGGAAGCTATCTGCTTTTGTAATGGATGTTTTTAAATTTATATGCTATTCCATTCCTTCCACTATGAACTCTACTCTGCCCTTGCATGCTATCACTTAAGTTATGGTATAATGTAAACAAAACTGTGAAGCCCTCAAAACCACTTCTGAATAAAATTTCCTTCTTGCCGTTTATGGAATGAACCTGAGCATCTGTTCCTACAGCTCTGACACTTGAAATGGCAAATGATAAAGCAAGCCTTTCAGAACTTCAACAAAACTTCACTCCTAACAGAATCCCAAGAGAAGGATCTTAATCTGAATGGGTATTTGGCAGTTCCAGCTGACACAGATCTCACTTGTTCAAACATGTTTAGATACACAATAACTAGAAGGGGGATGGGAGGGTGGGAGGTGGCAGGGAAAGAGGCCCAATAGCAAGTTCCAAAGTTTGAACAATTCCCAATATTTCTTTGGAGCAAACCCAAACTCCTGTGCCAGAGCTGAATGGTTACCCTGGGGAGCGCCTCATACTCTTCTCTTGTTAAACTAAGAGGGTCTAATTGTTAAAGGAGACAACACACTGCTTGTATTCGTCACTTCAATTGCATCTTTGGAGACCTTCTCATTCAGTCTCAGCAGCTCTTCTGGTGATACTAAGTTAATGCATGAACACCTCCATTAATTTTATAGAATCATTTTGAATTTAAGACAAAGAATTTGGCCTGTTTTATTCCTTAATCCAGTGAACTTGTGTCCACATGATATAAACTATGTAAAACCCAGTCCCTGAAAACCCTGACACTAGAAAACAAGTTCTTATTTATACTGTATTTCCAGACACTAAGATAATCAGGAGAGGGAGAGCAGCATAGTAAGGGAAGACAACTGCAAGGGTCAGAGGGAACTATTCTGAGAGAGGTCCTGATGTTAAACTCCTTGTACTAACTATGCAGGCATGTAACGAACCTTGTGACTGCTGAAATGCTGAACTTGTGTTATTCCAGAAAATCTGTGGGTTATATGCATGAAAATATGGTAATCGGAACAGTCCTGGCTCCCCACATAGAGTATCACAGCTGCAGGAGCCTCTGCCAACTATGGAAACTTCCATTAGCCTTCCTGACATCACAGGCCAACATCCATATAAAACTCCGGGGGAGGGGGAGGGTAAGAGAATGTTTAACCTATTGACTTCATGATCTATTTCAGCTAAAATGCCAAGAATGAATTACACAAGTATCAGCACCACAGTAGCATTCTTTTATGACTCAAATTCAGAGTAAGGTCTTACAGAGGCTGTGAGCATAATACCCAGAATGTCTCCCTCAGACATACATCACTTAAAACAGTGGCAGAAGTCTTCATTCCTTGAATGACTAGCTGATCATGGAAAGAACACAGGGAAAAGCCATCATTTAAGAAAACCCCAAGCCACCTCCTCTCCCCACCCAAAAAAAAAAAAAAAAACCAACAAAGAAACCTGGCTACTAACCAAAACAACAAACATTATGCTAAAATTTCATGGGCTCTGTAGTACATTTGTGTCAGAAAAACAGTGTTCAATACAAGGGGAAACTTGTGTTCTACTTTTGCAGAAACTTGCAAAAATAAGTATTTGTGCACAGATGTGCAGCTCCTTTGGCTTCATCAGGTCTTAGCAGGATCAAAGTCTTAAATGTATTATGATCTGCAAACGCCAAGGTAGAAGAGAAAGAAGTGGGAAGGAACTGTATTATATTCTGCTGCTTTTAACAAGGGCTGCTTACATGTATATTGACAGCAATGGATTTTTTCTGAGCTCAGTAAAAGCAACTAAATTTATAAATCCTCATTTTATTTCCAGAAATACTTAGGCCCAAAAGGTGGGTAAAAGTAAACACTAAACTCACTGCTTTAATGTTGTGCAGTATGATCACATCTTGCTCTGATGTTTTTTTAAGTGAGAAAAGGATTTGATTTTGACTCTTTTACCAGGACACTGCAAATATGTCTGCTTTCCAAACATATAAATGAAGCCCTTACATTTCAGCGGTCTATGTGCAAATATAATTAAAGCCAACTCTGCAACCCCCTCCTCGTATTTCTAGAGCATTACTCAGAGGTTTCTAAAGCTACAGTTGCTTTACAGTTACTCTGTTGCTGACAGAAAGAGCCACTATAATGTAAATCAAAGACAAGATGTCAAATGGTCTTGTGCTATCACAGTCTCATTTTAAAACAAGATAGGCTTATGCAAGTGAAACGGCAAATTGAGCATGCTAGCTTCTCAGTTGATGTATATAGAGTTCCTCAGATTTATGCTGTTCAGTCATTAAGCCTTTATTTAGTAAGTTATTAGCCTATATTTTCCAGAACAAACCCCAGTGATTTTGCAATAATAATTAATATAAATATTAATTGCTGTTTGGCATAGGGATCAAGTGGCACTAAATACAAGAATAAAGAAAGGAACTGATTCGATTATTTTCCTGCCTTAAAATGTATATGCTTATAAACATTTGATTTTTAAGATACTCCCAGCAGATACTGTACTTCGAATAGCAGATATTGAATGTGAATAAAGCCCCTTTACAGATCTTCATTCTTGAACTAGTAGATGCTGTTTAAAATCCTGCAATTGGAAAACTGACTAAATTAATAATTAAAAAATCAAATAAGGCTACAGAGGTGAATTAGTAGAACTTCAACTGATTTACTGAGTTGCATTTTGAGAATTATTTTAATTTACCTTCCAGCACTCTGGCACTAGGGAAAAGAATGAGATGACATTACTTTCTGTTGCAAAATCCATTATGCTACTCAATGCTTAAACTGTGCTGTTATTGAGGACTAAGGAATATACTCATCACCAAAATATAGACTCAAGCTGACACATATGCCCTCAAGCACAATGAGAGATTCAGTAGTTTACAACATATAAAAAGAAAAATTATCCAAAAAGCAGGCATCTTGGCAGTGCAACAGGTAAGAGACTGATTCCTATGAGGGGACATAGAGCAAAAAAAATTCTACTGCCTTCTGAAAGCAAAGAAAGTGAGTAAGCAGCGAAAGATGGACACAACAGTCCGAACAGGAACTCATTCCCATCTGAACTACTTGGTATAAATCATCACTTGCTATGCTCTTTCTTCAGTAGCTTCATTCGTGTATGGGTAAGCAAGTAATAGTTTTTTGTGACTGTTCTTTCAGGAAACGTCATTAGGAAACTGGAACTTGAGGAAACCCAGTTTCGGGCTCAGCAGTTGCCATGGCTTATCAACTCTTACAAAACAAATGCAATGTCTGTTAGCTACTAGTCATGATCAGTGCTGAGAAATGCATTACCCAACTCAGAAGTTCATTATTTGTGAACTCAGAAGCAAACCAGGAAGTTAACTAAAAACCAAATACTGACCTCATGGCTATTTCTTTTCCCTGTCATGCTGTGTCAACTAACATTTCTTCAAACTTTTCTAGACTGGAAAGTCACATTTACAGTATCTTGCACACAGTCCCCAGGCCAAATAACATCTTTTTTCTTGTTATCAGTCCACCTAACAGCAGAACTGAAGTTATGAACTGAGAAACTGAAGGCAGGCAAATCTTTTTTCTGCTAACATTTTTTGTGTCAGCTCAGGAAAAGCTGATTCAATGAATCACACAAACTTTTGTTATTTTCCTTTCCATTAACACAGAGAAGAGAGTACTTCACATGCCTACTGCCCTGCAGAACGTGTAATCTGCCCCAGAAAGGTTTTAGGATATAGTGCAAGATGACTACCATTCTCAGTCTCACACTGCTCTCACTGTGTTTTCTTGGTATTTAATCTTGGTAATTAATGGCAATTAATTATTTTTTCATGATTCTTTCTCCTTACGCATCTTCCATGAAGTGAATGGGTCTAATAAAATTTTCACTGACACCTGAACAAAACTGGGTTCACTGACAGAACTGTATTCTGGCCTTCAGTATTTATCACACTGCCTTAAAAACTGCATTTCTATTATGCCACATTAGGCTTAAAAAAGCTGTAAATCAAGGAGCTCATTAGTCTTCTCTGGACTACCTAAATGCAAAGCTCCCTTTCTCTTACCAAATGTGAAACAGAACAAAACCTGATCTGACAAAAGACAATTTAGGTGAATTCTCAAAATCTTCACTTATTTCAAAATACATCGCTATTGCGTTATATTCCCACTCCTCTCTCATTCTTTATGAGATGTTATGGTTTCCTGTTTATGTTTGGGAGGAGCATTTTAAGGCGAAAGTGTCTCTTCACAACCTGCCTGCAGAGAATCACAAAAGATCTCCTGACCTACCTCATATATGCATACTAATTAGCTTTAGGTCCTTTACTGCTCCTTAAAGGGTGGTGAGGCCCTGGTGATAGCCAGGACATGTAGAGGACATATGTAAGTACACAGAACACAGAGCCACTCATGTAGGTGTTAAAAAAAAAAAAAAAAAAGGAAAAATCTGCTGTTTCCAGACACTGTAATTTTAGGAATTGTCTTTTAAATAGTAGAGGTGTAACATTTTTGGTCAGAAAAATTATTTTCTAAAGGGTGTGTTTACCCAAGGGTTGTAATTTGTACAGTAGCAATCACAGCAAAGTGCAATTCTCCACAGTACCGAGCATGCACAAGAATGACAGAGGAATAACAGAAGTCTGTCTGACAGAACATTGCCTCTTTACAGAAAAGCAAAAATGGCTCTCAACAGCCAAGATTAATATACTAATCTCATCAAAATCTGCTTGAGTACTTAACTTTATGCACAGAGTCAATGCATATTAAAGTTACGTATGTGTGCAGTATCTGAAGGGGCAGGGATAAAATATGTATGCAAATATCATTTTGGTTTGCACTGTACTGTGACTTGAACTTACCTTTTCCTTGATATTTACAGGAGAATTGATTTCTGCCATCTCTCTTCAGGTGAGAATATTGTCTGTGAAAGAAGAAAAAACCCAAAGAGATTAACTTGGAGGTTTTAATCCCAACCTAGAAAAGCTATACTTACAAAGACTAATTGCATGTGCTTACCTCTAAGCATTAGAAAAATATGAGAACACTTAATGAACACAGTGCTCAATCTTGCCAAAAACAAAAGCTAGTCCAAATTCTGTACTTTCCCTAGATTAGTTCTGTAAACACATTTTTTAAATGCCTCATAGATACAAATCTGGATAGAAAGGCATCATTGCTTCTCCCAGCCATGTCTCTTGGACTCTGTTCAGTATTACTTGATTACTTTGAGGTTTTTAAAGAGGAGGAACATCTTAGATGAACTCAACAGCTCCTTTTTCCTCATTCACCAGCAATCTTAAATTTTGCCAGGAAATTTGTCTGAAGATCCTGTCTTAAAAAACAGCTAAATGTGTCAGGAGATTAGACTGATGAGTGCTGAATGGCTGGTGGTTTTGGTGTTTTTTTTAACTTTGCTTGCTTGTTTGTTTTGTTTGGTTTTGTGGGGCTTTGCTGTTGCTGTTTGTTTCAGTGGTTTTCTTGTTTTGTCAAAAGTAATTCAGAGTATTTTGCCATACAGCTCCTACTGAAACTAACAGTGTCTGCACAGTTACCTCCAAGTCTGCTCTGAAAACCTGGGCACATGAATGGAATTTGCATGTGATTAAAAAATTCTACAATATGCTTTCTATTTCCAGTTATGTGGCTGGGTGAGAGAAACTGTACCACACAATGAAGAGTTAACACATGAAAGGCAGTCCAGCTGCTTAATCCTGCTTCCTACAAAACCACTGCTTCAGACTTCAGCAAGGAACAGGCTTGAAATCTTCACATTTTAAAATAAAGTCACATGCAAAGAATTACAGCAAAGACTAAGTCAAATGGAATAAAAGCTTGGTTTGGTCACCAAATTTAACTCTATTATACACCAATAAGAAGATACAGATGTACATAAATGAGAATGAAATCTAGTTCAAGTTTTTAAATTGAAACACTTCCTCCTTGCCCACATTTGAGAGCCTTTGCTATTTGGGCTGATTTGAGAGTTTCCAAAATTCTTCTAAATCTCTTTAAATGCACTTAAAGCAGGAATTAAGGGCAGATTGTTTAAAACACAGCACTTCAGTGGAGTTCCAACTCCAGAAACTAGTGCTTCTATCAGAGTATCCACTGATAGCATTTAAATCTTGTTATTAGTTTTTGTGTGCATCCATTTCCTAATTGAAGAGAAATTCAAGAAAGCACATTTTCAAAATAATGTGACTTTGTGGCAAACGCAGAAAGAAGATAGGAAGAAGAAAAAGGAATGAATTTTTGAATTTTGGTCTGATGAAAAGCAGGCCTTGAATTACAGAAACAGTCAAAAATAAGGTGCTAGAATTAAAAAAGAAGCCCTTTCTATTGCCAGTTATTAAAGTGCTTGAAATGGATAGGGTTCCTCCTTCCATCTCTATTTTACTTTACCATAAAAAGAAACTCTAATAAAACTCACATATCTCATACCCGTCTTTAGTCAGTGGCTCAGCCACATTGTCAAGGCACTTAGCTGGAATCGCTAAGTCTTCTTCGTGGCAATTGGACCACAATGTGACTCTGAATGCCTTCCTGTCTGCTAGTATCTCAGTTCAGAAGGTTCCCCTCCCGTCCCTCCTTAAATCAAGGATGAAAGAGCTCAAATTAGTTTCTGTGCCAAACTCACCCAATAGCTAAAAGCAGTTATAAAATGTCTGGACAGAGCAGGCAGAAAGATCACACAGTGTGAGTTTGGGGCAACTCTATTTCCAGGATTTAGTGTGTTCCAACAACTAAAAGAAAGCATTGAAAAATTACTATAGTCCATAGTCCCTATGTAACACTTTTTATGTACTTTTTGTCTATTGCTCTCAGCTATTTTTCATGCCAAATGGGCACAGAATAAGAGATACAGGTCATCACATTTACAATGCAGACTAAAAAAACATAGCCCCAAGACTACTCCATAAGTCTTAATCTCCCTTACTGCTTTTCAAAAAAGCATGGCTTCCACATAGCGACATCAGAACCATGCTGGACTGATACTGCTCTTCAATAAATAATCCTGTGTTAAGGAACTTGACTAGTTCGCCCTATCTGCTATCTAGCAGCTTCTGTGATGTTACAGACACCTGATGAAAGGCTGCTGTCCTGCATACCAAATTTAAATACACCTAATCTGATCCAACACCTTATAACAACATTACAAAATAAAGGAAAAAACTGTTCTTGAGGATCCAACACAGAAACAAGTACAATACAGATAACAGCTAACAAATGCTGCTGGCTTTAAAAGCCTATTAAAAAATAACTTCAAAAAAACCCCAATGAATAGTGGGAAAAGATACTTGCCACCTGAAATCTTCAGGTTCTGCTTTTTCAGCAGGTATTTTACTGATTTTATACCAAAACAGTACATTTTAAAACTGCATCTTGTATGAAGCAAATTAATCCCCATAACCATACTTTGAGAAAGCCTCACACCTCTCAACTGATGTTGCTTCAAACATAATAAATATTTCTTCAAATTCAAATCAAATTCACTGATTAATCCCTACTACAACACTTAGCCAAATTTACTCTTTGTAGCAATGCTCTGACTCAGTTTAAAACAAGACATAAAAACTCCATGCAGCGTTTTGCCAGATCTGACTTGTCTCTTCTTTACTGTAATGCTCCAGGTATTACTATGATTATAGTCTTCCACTGATGAATGTGGCATTGACCCAGCCAGCTTGCAACTGAAGCTGTTTCAAGAAGACTTGGCAAGTCACAAAAACATACCCTTGGTTTTGCTCGTTTCCTTTTTTTTTATTTCTTCTTCCTTTTAAGATGAAGAACTAAGAGGACATTAGCTTTTACAAATGGACTCATTCCGCTACACTTCAGACTCTTCATTAATATGCATATTACAGCTGTCAAAATGAAGATGCTAAAACTGAGTTGGCGCTATTTTTCATTCACCTTCTTCAAGGACAGATAATTGAAATAACCTGCATAAAACACTTGCTCATTTACATAACTCAGTCCAGCACTGCTTGTTACATAAAATACAAATGATACATTAAAAAGAAAATGTCAGTGTAGCACTAATTCTTAAAAATATTCTTTAGTTATACTTAATAGCTAATCAATTTAATTTTCATTGTAATACAGACTGATTTATTAACTGTTACTTTTCCTCTGATATCTTTAATGTCTGTATTGAATAATCACTTCATTTTTAATCCTGTGACAAAAGATTATAGCACGTGAAAAAATTTATGAACAAAATAGTCCCACTGAAGTTTAGAAGCTCCAGGCTTTTAACATTTATAATGCACAAAACATCCTCTATACAATAGGTTCTTGGCTTGAATTACAGTTCACCTGCTTTGTCTTTCTCTACATCTCTTGCTTGTATTTGTGCTTCCTGAAATGTCACTGCAGGTCACACCAACAGGACTTCCACAAAAAAGGAATGAAAGACATACTACAGAATCCCTTATATAAATGGGTCATTAATTTCTGACATCAATTCCCAAATGTGTTACCTGGAAGAGGAGATCGCTCTCAGTTACTTGCTACACCCTGACCTCAAATACTGATGGAAGGGTGTTGCTTTTATACCTATTATACACATTTACTTGCCTTGTAAAATGAAGCATTTCTGTAGTATTCAAGGGAATACTGCAGAGAAGACTGGATTAAGTTTGGCACAACCTTACCTCTCCCCTCTACCAAATGAAGCAATTCATATTATTCTACACAGGTTTAAGCTAACACGAAACTGAACCAGGGCTGCTAAGGTGCTGGTACATGCTCTGTCCTGCTGCCTTTACTGCAAGTGGCAATATCTAGCAAGGCAGACAGTTAGGAACAGCCTTTAAGCACTGCAGCAAAATATGCCAGAGCTCACCTGCCACAACCTAAAGTACGTGGCTGCACACTCAGCCTTTACAGAAGTTTCTTTTCTCCCTTCAAGCAGCTCTGAAATCCCCCTGCTGCTGTGTTCAAGTTCCAAAGAACACCTGCCATCTTTCCACTAATACCATCTTTGGAGCTGTTTGGCTCACAGACACCTTCCAGCTAGATACACCTTCAGGTAAAACTGACAAACACTCTATTTTACGCTACACTCTGCACAGCTGGGATTGCCTGCATCTCAAGCACCAGAGAGCTGCAAGAACAAGGCTGCTCCCTGCTCCTCCTGCAAACCCCATCAAAGACCACATTCTATTTTCAGACTTAGTGTCAGAAAAAGAGATGTGTCCCTCTTCAGCAACACAACATACACAGAGGTGAGATGTTTATGAAAACATAAATGTTGCCAGAAAGACAGGATTTGTGAAAAAGCCTCAGCAGTAAGCCCTGTCAGAGTGGAAGAGATTACGTGACACTGTCCCACCATTTCTGACATCAGGAATGCAATTTACCTTTGGAAACAGGGAACAGAAAATTCCCCATGAAAGAACACAGAATAATCCAGTGTTTGAAGTGTTTCCCACCTGTATGGTTATGGATGAAATCTACCATACCCCAAAGATGACATATTTGCTCATCTGCCCACGCAACAGTCTCCTTTAACGCCTCCCCTCCTCGACAGCACAACAGGAATCCCAGGTCCAACTGAGTTGACTCTTGTCAATGTTTCTCTAGTCCCTCTCTGCTTCTGCATTCACCTGCTGCACTCTGAGCTGATTTCTTTCAGGTGTCCAACAACTAATCTTTTCAAAGTTACACACAGCACTGCCTAAAATCCATCAGCAATGTTCTTTTGCACTGCCCTCCTCTTCCAAGTCCAGCAATCCCATAATTACAGATGCTTTGAGCGATAGCACACCACCACAAAGTATGAGGTAAGTTTATCAGTGATAGGGCCAGGGATCCATTTATAAGCCCTACCAAGCAAGGCTATGCACACTCAGTCACTGAATAAGCTTTCACTGTTAACAGAGCAACTGGAGTTTACAATTTTGTCACTCAAATACGTTCATAAAGTAGATCAGTGCTAGAATGCAAATCTTTTATTTCTAATTAAGGATCATTTACTCATTTCCAAGTGGTTCAGTAAAAATCCCCCAGCTCCAAAGAGCTAGCATGCAAGATATGGGTGGAACAAAGCAATCACAATTTCAGAGCCAATTTAAAAAAAACCCATGTAAATGTTAAGCATTCGTGCTGGTTTTGGCTGGAAAAAAGTTATTTTTCTTCATAGCAGCCAGTATGGGGCTATGTTTCAGATTTGTGAGAGAAACTGAGTTGATAACACAGGGATGTTTTAGTTACTGCTGAGCAGTGCTTGCACAGAGTCAAGGTCTTTTCTGCTTCTCATACCGCCCTACAACAAATAAGCTGGAGTGCACAAGGAGTTGAGAGGGGACACAGCTCAGCGTATAAAGCTGAGGGAAGGAAAAGCTTTGGGGATGGGTATTCAGAGTAATGCTGTTTAACTTCCCAAGTAACTGTTACGTGTGATGGAGCCCTGAGTTCCTGGAGATGGCTGAACACCGGCCTGACCATGGGAAGTCATGGATGAATTGCTTGCCTCTGCATTCTCCTTTCTGCTCAGCTAATGCAGTTCAATTCCCGTATGGTCACCACACTGACTGAAACCTCCTGGTGGCAGAGCCGGAAACAGGATGCAGGAGATAAAATGTCTCACTGATTCCACATGTAGATCTGTATTCCTCCAGAAAAGAGGCTTATGCTCCCCCTTTACTTATCACCTCCTCCCCAACAATTTCTGGAATGACTAACATTACAATCTGAGAAAGTAGCAGGAATTACAGTAACACTGTGATGGCCAACCAGTGTCACAACAAAATGGTAAGACACCCGTAAGTGCAGTACCTCACTCTGATATAACACTGCAAAACCAGGCAACTACATATGTGGGAACCCCAAGCATCTGTGCTTTCATGCTGGAAAGAGAATAATGTGGTGTGATGGATGCTCAGGTCCCCAACACACCTGGTGCTGCTGCCCCACTGTGAGAGTTCTGCAGAGGAATGTTCCAACCCTTATAAAGGTCAGTTTGAAAGAGAGTCAGAAAAAACAAGGTATTTGACTGGCATCTTTCCCAAGCTCCATTACTATTTCATCCAAACAATTCAGAAGTATTCAGTGGTATGACCATATCTTAGCACATCGAAAAAGTGTCAGTGTGGCTTCCCCAAAAGATCAGTGACTATCACTGTACTAAGCTGATGTTCATTTGTGCCAAGTGACTGACACCATATGAGTTACCACCAGACTTACCATCCCGGAGATGTGTAATTATCAGAATCTGCTAACACTGCAGACTACACTTGGGCTGAGAAGGATCCAAAGCAGTTGCTTTCATTTAGGTCATTAACACCATCCTGCACCTGAGCAATGAGAATAAAGTTGTGGTTCTTCTAATGATATACACATATATTCTATAGGAATACACATACATTCTTACACCAGCAGTCACCTTCTGTACTTAAGATGATTAGTAAACAATTTGCTTCCATGCGATGGGAAAAGTACTACTTCCTTTGATGGCCACTTGGCTCTCACCCACAAAAAGGATCTTTGCTTCACTACCTCACATTCTGCATCTGTGCATTAAAAAACAGACATAATACAAATATCCAAGACTGATTTTGTGTGGTCTATTATGACCCATTCACTGTGTTCAGAGGATGGCAATGAACTCAGGATAAGGGATCCCCAATCTCTTTGCACGGTGGGCAAGCAGTTACAAGTCCTGAGATCTGTGAAGTTCTTTAGTGCTCACTTTTTCTTTTCTGCTATTTGACAAACTTGTATTAAATTGCATTCAATTCCATCACAGCAGTTCTAATGATCTTATGAGTTGAAACCAAAAGATTATGTCATGCTGTTGGGAAAACCAGAGATAAAGTTGGAAGGCAGATGAATCTCCCACCCTACATCTTTGTTCAGATGAGATAATAAGGATGAAGAGTTCAAATTTCATGAAGTCATATTCCACTATAAAAAAAGTTAATCAAGTCTTTGTTAAAGACTGGTTATCAAAAGTTTACTTGGCACATCCTAAGAACACATTCTAGACAGTTCAGTAGTACTTCGGTGGTTGGAAACTATGAATATAATAAAATGTTTTATGACATGATCATAATTTAAGTAAAATAAATTTGAAAATAAGTGCAATTATTAAAACAAAAAAGCATTCTAAACACTTCAAAACATTCCCTAAACACAGGTAACAGTATGTTTCTTAAACTAAACTAGTGATTCAGATTCAAAAAAGGCTGAATTTCTGGGAGTCTTGTTACACAATACCAGGCCTTTCCATGAAAGGGTATTTCCATCATATAAGAGCTGTTTCCGAGTGAATAACCAAGTGATTTAGGCACAACCTCTGAAAATTTCTCCCATCCTCTTTACCATACTGATCAGTAGCCAAACATTTCAAGCCAGAACCTCTTGAAAGCTGCACAACTTGTCATTTGAAGCAGAATGCCAGAAAGCTGAAGCCAAGTTTCCTACCTCAACTGGTATACATGTCATCATGTGTTTGAACTCCCTATCCATTTAGTTTTGTGTCCTTGATGAGGTACGTGATCTGATTTGACTCGAAAAACTATCAAGTATGTCACTGAAAGGATGCGACTTGTTGAATGCACATTTAGTTCAAATGCTTCCCGTTCTTTTTGACCCATACAATTTATGCCACCCTTTCACCTAACAAGGAAACAGCAGCGGCACTGAAACTCTACACCACATTAAGAAGCTATACTGAACTACAGAAACACTGAAACACTGAAATATGGTGAGTCAGGAAATCTCCCAACAATTTCTCATTTCAGAGTAGGAAATCATCAATTCATTAAAATAAGAACTTTAGAAAGAATGAGGAGTCCTGTGCTATAAAACCCTCTGATATTTAACCAAAATGAAACAGCTCAAACAGAAGAGACTGAAAAAAAAAAAATCACCCCAGCAGCCCAGTGACAAGACAATGTCTCTAGCCTACAAACACTGAAGATCTAGGTACATGTTCCAAACAAGTCTCCTGCTACACTAGAATTGTGCTTTAACCCCGGGTCGTTCTTAAGAGAAGGGGAATTTCTCAAAATATTTTTCAGCATCTCCTCAAACCCATTTTCTAATTTCCTGGAACCAGTAAAGAGCCTACAAAGGCACTTCCCCACTCCAGAGGTCCGAAGGCAAAAATCCCAGCACCACTCCATTAATACCACACCTAGCAGTGGGTGCCCAGATAAAGTAACAACACATTTGGTTCCCAATGCTCTTCACTCTAGGGACTGCACCCAGGGGCTCTAATACCCTCCCCTTTCAGCCACAGAATCACTGCTGGTGACCTAGAGCCTATGTTTTCCTGGCATCCTAGAGGAGCATCACCCTGACTTAACGTAAATTTAAGATACCCAAAATTCCTGCATTTACTACATATATCTTACTAGTGGTGCTGAGCTCAATTCAGTGAATCTGGATTCAGCTACACAACCACTAAAATGGTCCTCTCTGGTATGCAGAAAGGATGGAGAATATGGAAAGAAAAGTTTCTGACTGAGAAAATTTGCTTTCCACAGCAGTCTTGCCAAGATAAACATCAGCATCTTGCTCTTCCTCAAGTGCCTAGGAGTCTTGCCAAATGTACTGATAAAGAACAGTGAAACAGTCAAATACGATCTACTCAAATTCTACATTTGCATTAACTCCCTGCAAAACCAAAAGACAATACAGAAGGTTGACTTTAATTTTTTACCTACTAGGTAGTATTTTCCAAGTCATTCTTGCCAGGTACTCGAATCATTACAAGTCATTTACGTTGGCTCCTATTTCAGCTTGGAACAGCATGTCAAGAGACAGTGCCAGTTAATTTGCTTCTGCAGTTGCCTAAATGCAGACTGCTAGAAGCATATGGCATGGGAATACTACCAGCAAAGTATGTAATGGAGTAGCATGCCTTGCCTCAATCACACTGGATTCTCTAAACCGTAAAAGGACAAAAGTGAATGTCAGGAGAAGTTCAAATTTACACTTTAGAAGTTAAGAAATAAAATTGCCACAAGGAATTAAATTTCTACCAGCAGCCTGGCACAGTAAAATTGTTATAGTAAATTCTCGTCCCTTGGAATAAATATCAGGTTCAAAGAAAGTCCTGGAGCTACTCTCTATTAAATTTTCCAAGTCCTAACCACCATTCCTTCCTGCTCAACTACCCTGAAGAGCCAGTTTACCATTGCTAGATGCACAGGGCTGATTCTTGGCAAATGCAGATTGGACCAACTCCTTTTGAGTTCAAGGAGCTACATGGACTTAAACTAGCTTCCTCCTAGTCCCACAGGACGAAACAGCAGAACACTCCCCCCACCCCCACCCCTGGCTGCAGACACACATGAGGAGCCTCTGGACAGCGGCATTTTGAGCACAGTTGGCAGAGCTGGGCTGGCCAAGCATGCAAGGGAGGCACCACGCTCATGATGATGAGTTGGCAAGTTTATGGTAAGCTTGGGGAAGAACTCTGAGAGCACTCCCTGAAATAAAGCACCTTTGATAAAAACTGATAAAGCCAGATACTCAACTGGAGGCCCTGATGCAGCTAGCCCCAGGTGACTAACGCATGTTCAAAGTGTATTTAAGCATAGTCTATGATTCACTGAGTTGATGCATATGTTTGAAGGTATTTGATTTAAATCTGTCAAAGCAGTCTGAACATTGCAAAACTGAACACTAAAATTAAGTGCAGCCTTTAATTTTCTAAGACCAAGTCACCCCACATAGGTCCTTTGAAGAAGATGCAAGGTTTTCCTTGAACAATATTCTATATTTTATATACATATACACACACACAAAATGTATGTATGTAAACTCTTTAAAGTGCTTACAAGTTCCTTTATTAAAATGACCTGATGTATACGCACAATAAACAGACACAGGCCCAGCAGTATTCCCATGTCAACAGCACACATAGGGAGTCACAGGCTACACTGGAAACAGTAGCACCAACATTTTGGTAATCCCAGATTTACAACAAATGCTCGATGCCTTCTCCTCCCCCACCTTCCTATTCCCAAGGAAAATGGTGATTTTCTATGTTAACAAAAGCTATTCCTGGAAACAACAGCAGCATATAAACAAATTAACCTATAATCACTTATTGTTCAGACAGCCCTTCAACCTAATTACTATTACACATTGAAATAAGCGTCTTTTACAGTATCTACTGGACTTTGAACTGCACTTTTTAAAGCAAAAAGGAAACATTATTCTTTTCAGCTGAAACCCACGGTGCCCAGGCACATCAAAATGATTTGTAAAAGTACAGACACTCAATGTAGATTGTGTACTGCCAAAGATAAGCAAAGGCACCTCAACCAGTCTCTCCTCCCACACTCACCCCAACAGCCATGAGACAATGCCAGAAAACTTTCCTGCTTCTGAAGGTCAGCAGCACATGAAGTGTTGCCTGATATGCATGAACTAAGGCCCTTGTTTAGCCAGGCATGACGGCTCTGAATAAGGCAAACTTAAATTACAGATTTCTTAAATTGGCAAAGGCAATCCTGATACAGAAAGCTGTTTGACTAGCCAAGGGAATGAACACATGGGCAGCAAATGGAGTAATTTTATCAATGGAATAAAAAGAAGGTACTTTGTTCATCTGTTGAGGAACATTTCAAAGAAAATAATGTATGCTTTATTTTGAAGACAGATAAAATCAGTTACAATGTACAGCATAGATCTGTAACTCCAGGGCATTTCTCAGCTCCTGTGTTTTTGCCCATTCACTGGAGGCAATCTTTTGCATGCCAGAATCCATGAACTGATAAAATCTGTGGGACATCAGGCAGACCTTTACTTTGCATCTGTTCAGAATTTCTGCAAAGGAATATTTAACATAGTTTTCTGGGATGAAATAACATACAATTTCCTCCATATAATCTATTGTTCAAAAGCATCAAATTAAGCTCTCATTTGCAGTTACCAGCAAGACCTTATCTGTTGAAACTGTCAGTGCGCTAAAGGACACTATTTCCAGTTTTCTTGGGCAAATACGGACAGCAGTACACTTTTGTTAAGTGCTGTATTGGGTTTGTGTGGCAAGGTTTTGGTAGTGGGGGGCTACAGGGGTGGCTTCTGCAAGAAGCTGCTAGAAGGTTCCCCTGCGTCAAACAGAACCAATGGCAGCTGGCTCCAAGACAGACCCACCAGTAGTGGTGGGTGCATCTCCACGATAACACATTTAAGAAGGGAAAAGAGGTACTGAGCAGCAGCAATTGCAGCTGGAGAGAGCAGCAAGAATACGTGAGAGCAACAGGTCTACACACTTCAAGATCAGTGCAGGAGGGAAGGAGGTTCTCCAGGCATCAGAGCAGAGACATCCCCCTGCAGCCCCTGGTGAAGACTGTGTGAGGCAGGCTGTCCCCCTGCAGCCCATGAAGGTTAATGGGGGAGCAGATATCCACATGAAGCCCATGGAGGACCCCATACTGCAGCAAGTGGGTGTCAATGGAGACTGTGAACCCAAAAGAAGCCTGCAATGAAGGAGGCTCTTGGCAGAACCTGTGGACCCATGCTGAGAAAAGTCCGTGCTGGGGCAGGTTTGCTAAAAGGACTTATGACCCCATGAAGCAACCTGTTCCTGAAGGACTGCACTCATAGAAGGGACCCACCTCCCATGGCATGAACCTCATGCTGGAGCAGGGGAAGAGCATGAGGAATCCTCCCCTTGAAGAGGCAGATAACATGAAATGAAATGACCGCAACCCCCATTCCCCATCCCCCTGCACTGCCAGGCAGGAAGGAGATAGAGAACTCCGAGTAAAGTTAGGCCCATGAAGAAGGGAGGGGTGGAGGGGTAAGGTGTTTAAAGATTTAGGGTTTATTTCTCAATAGCCTGTTCTGATTTAATTGGTCTGCTTTGCCTATGATGGTAATTGCCGAGTGATCTCCCTGCGCTCATCTTCATCCACCAGCCTTTTGCCGCTTTTCCTCTCCACTTGCCTGGTTAAGGGAGGGAACGATAAAGCAGCTTTGGTAGGCACCTGGCATCCATTTGGGGTCAACTCACCAGAAGTGCACAGGAAAGCATGTTTTGTATGGAACTTCAAAGTTGTCCTAACTGCTAAATGACTCTTCCCATCACTGCTAATTAGCTGCATTACAACAGTATTTACAAGCTCCTATATATTGCATGAAGGTACTATCAAAGAAACAGTGGCAGTTAAGAGAGTTACCACACTAAGCAAGCCAAATGCTCAGGATCTCAACTTGCTCTAACCAGCCTGTAAGCAGTAAGAACTGGCAGTCAACAAACTGGACTCGCTAGGAACTCTCCAATCAAACTGGGGTTTTGTTGGGGCGTGTGGAATTACTTCATCATAACTGAAACATTTCTCAAACATCTGCTGAACAAGACATCTCCAAAAAAAACTAATCAAATTCCCTTTGAGACAGTTATCCTTCTCTGGATCCCACAGCAAAACTTGGGATAAGTGAAGTTCAACTTATCAAAGCAGGAAGTTACTGCGGCTTGTGCAGTCAAGCCACAAGCAGAAGAGCTGACCAGTAATTATTGTCAAATAAGACCTTTTATCAGTTATGCCTTTCCTTCACTCTTCAAGAGCCACTCAAAGTAAAGGCAAGGGTAATTATTCCTGAACAGCTAGTCTTTTAAGTGCCTGACTATATTTTCATGAAGCCATGCACTAAGTTATCTTCATTCATACAGAGCATCAGTCGCTGGCAGTCACTCGCACTAGTTTCTTACTGTGACCAGAACCACATAGTCAGAACCTCCACAGATTCACATTTAGCCACATACCAAAGCACACAGGGCTGGCTCTGCAGGCAGCAGATGTGAGCTGCAACCAGATTCTCTGGTTAACAGAGCTCTATCACCGGCACCCACAGAAACAAGGATTTTGGCTGGAGAGAGTTCACTTTGTAACTGCTCAATATTTGGACTCTCCAACAGTGGGTGTGGAGGTGGGAAGAAAGAAGAAAGAAAAAAGACTCATGTATGAGAAGCAATTTGCAGAGGACTGTGAGAAGCAATTCACACAGGATGAGACTCAGCCCCACTGGCTGCCTTCCTTAAACTATGCAAGTTCCCAATAATATTGACAGAGGTAGAGCTGTTCCAAGAGCTGAACTTTATCCATCATTATTTTTTCCAGGGGTTCTGCTCATTAACTGAGACCAGACAGTCTAGCCACCTTCCTCACAATCACAGAGAGCAGGGAATGCTCAGTCTCTTTCTAAAACTGCCTGAACTGTGCAGTTGGAGGAAAAATACAAGAACTCTTTCACCACTTTATCCCCACATACACCCTGCTCTTGGTCTTCCATTCTAACAGAAAGCACACTCCATCCTACCACCCTCAGAGGTGGTGTTTGTTCCTCTGCTGCTGAGGATAAAGATATGCACAGACCTTCCAACCTACTCTAAGTGCCTGCTCCATAGAGAAGACAAAAACATAAGCTACCACTGGCAAAGAAAAACTATTTGCTCTGATCATGAATCCTTATATCATGAACCATTTCAGAACATACTGGAGAGGAGCAATTATGTCCTGTCTTCACTGTAGGACGCCTTTTTGTCATTATATTCACTCTTCCCCATCATTCAAGGAAACCTTCATTTAAGTCAGTTCTTCAGTATTGATAAGCCATGAGAAATCACATACCACCTTTTATGAAGACAGTGAAATTTCAGTTTTACCATGTGGCCAACCAAATCAAACATGATATCCCTCTGGAATTGGACAGCATCAACTGACAAATCCAGTAAGAGATCTGAAGATGGCCACTCTGAAGTCTTACTTTCAGACTGGTCACACTGCTGTACATTTGCCAAAAGCTTTGTAATGTTTTCACCATGAGGAACAAATGCTTTATCCAACTTAACATTAACAAAAGTGGAATAAAAAAGGGACAGTAGTAGCAACAGAGCAGCCCAAGCTGTTAAAAATAAAGAATCTCAAGACCATCCTTTAACCTCAATGATTTCCTCAGAAAATGCTGTGAAAGCTCAACCTTCAGTTTCATACTTTGATATTGATCAAAGCGATCATTGAAATATAATCTGAATTATTTCTTGAGCTTCACTGAAATATAATCTGAATTATTTCTTGAGCTACGTCACACAGCTGCCAGTTTTTCTTTATTGACAGCAGCATACATGATCAAAAGTAAAGGTAGAAAATTTATATTTATATGAACAAGATGCATCTATAGCTAACTACAGAACTACACACTTCTGAGAACTTGCTCTGAGTGAACACTGGGCCTCTTTTCAGAATTGATTTTGCAGGACAGCAGGACAGTCAGCTTAGACATACAGCCCCTATTCAGAAAAACACTTAAGTGCTACTGAATTCCATGACATTCCATTAAGCAGATCTTTTGAGACATTTTTCACAGAAAAACGAGCTTCAGTACATACTTTCTGAACTGTTTCAGAAGTGCTCATGCCATTACTGAAAATGTCACATATGCACATATAAGAAAATGTTTTTAATCACGAAAACTGTTTTTATGATCTTACAATAGGATTTTGTTCTTCTAGTAAGTCCTCATTTAGTGCTACATTAAAAATTAAGTAAGTATATTGAGTCTGGCTGGGATGAAGTTAACTTACTCCACAGTAGCCCATGTGGTGCTGTGCTACAATAGCGCTGATAACACACCAGTGTTGTGGCTATTGCTGAGCTGTGCTTGCACTGTCAAGGCCTTCTCTGTTTCCCACTACCC
>JASSUY010016304.1:13897-33896 GCA_032466535.1 Forpus xanthops | reverse complement strand
TCAGCTATGGGCCCTTGGAAGCTGTTTCTGCCAAAAAAAAAAAAATTCCTCTATAAACACTAACATCTGCTGGTCCCCGGGTCGAGTCGCGGGGCAGGTGGGGAGCTCCGGGCCGGGCCCGTCCCCTCCAGCTCCCTCAGCTCCGTATATGTGAACGAGGGTGACCCTCCCCTTGCTCCCAGGCCCTCCCCACCGTGATGCCGCCAGTGCTCCCGGGACCCCTCTGAGCGCATACCTGACCCGCCGGAATTCACTCCCACGACAGGACCGTCTGGTCCCGGGCTGCGCTGGGCTCCTCCGGGAACGCCGCTGGTTTACCGGCTGGGCACCCGCTTCACTCCCCGTGGCCCGGCTGCGTTGGTTGGTGCCTGTTGCTTCCAGGTGGATCCTAAGATGTGTCATTTCATTGCGTCCAGCGGTCTTTATTTGGTGTGTGTCCCGCAAACTCGGTGTTCCTCTCGTTTTTTTTTTTTTCCTTCCGGTTGTCAAGGAGACGTTTGCTTCACTTAAAACGGCCTTAGAAGATAACTTCTAGAGGGCTGATCGTGTCAGGGGTGAAAATTCAGTACAAACAGGCTGGGTTAAGTTGGGTAAAAAACACCCATCAAGAAAAAATAAGTCAAAATCGAGCTGGTAGAAGTAGGCTTTGTGTAGTTTTGTCTGTTCAAGGCTTGTCTTGGGAGAGGAGGAGGAGGAAAAATACTTGGGATAGCTTTGGAGAGAAAAGACCATGTTTATTTCTTAAATACAAGTTGAAGCTGTGCTTATGTGTACTGTTATACAGCTGCAGCATGCTGCGTACCCCCTGTTTTATTCTATTTACAGGTTGTATTAAAGCAGAACTGGATGGGATTTCTTGAGATGTTGAGAGGTTTATTAGAAAATGTGTAACTGTATGGACTGCCCCATTGCTGATTAAATCACAGAAACACTGTATTCTTTATAAAGGCCTCTACTTACCATTTAAAGGTCAAGGACCTGAGCAAACTTATTTTTGTGTGCAGAGTAAACAAATTAACAAATGGAGCTTGGCAGCGGGTCTCCTTCTGTTCTCCTAATCCCAGTGCAGGCAGCTTTTAGTTGCATGCACCCAATGCAGCTCTCCTTTTGCAGTTCTTTCACAGTGTAGTTTGAACGTGCTGTGTTTGGTGAGCAAAGCACTGTTTCTCTTTGAATCCTAATGAGGGAGGAACTCCAGAAGTATCGAGCATCGTGGTAGGAGTTTGTTTAGCCTCTGGCTGCACTCACTGCCTTTATCCCAGGCTTCAGTCTGTGTTGTACCCTGCGTGTCCCAGTTCCCCTGTGCAGACAGCTCAGAGATGTGCCTGATGGAGCGGCAGGCGCTGAATGTGGATGGACCATCCGTTCATAGCTAATTCATTCCAGTGACATTCCAGTGACGGACTGGCTCAGGCAGCATCAGCATTTCTTTTATAAGGCATGGTTTCCCAGGACCTGCTGCGTGTTTCTGGGGTTGGGGAATTTGCTTATTCCAAGAGCCTAAAAACCAGAGTTTTCTCCTTTGAGAAGAGAGTTGAAATGGAGATTAAAAGCAAAATTATGTTGGCAATAACTGAATTGTTAAAGGTGGTTAACAAAGAGTGCATTAACTTAACTCTGGTGTTTTGGCTGATGCCTGGTTTTGCATGCAGTGTCTAGTGATCCACTCAGCTTCCAGAGGTCACCACTTCACTGCTCCAGAGAAGAGAAGGGGGTTGAAATTTGAGGCAGCATTATCTCTAAATAATGCTGTCTCTTTATCTGGCTGGCTTTTGAGGTTAGTGGGAACACGTGTGGCTGCCAGTGTGTTTTAAAATGAACAGGAGAGTTAGTATTGTATTATTAGTGGCTATTTTTAATTCATTACTCTCTTTGGTCATCCTAATCTTTATTTTCATGTGCAGTGTTCCACTGGCTTTCTTGCTTCATTTTGAGCACAGAATACTTCCCATTGCATTTGAGAGTGTGTTGCACAGGGAAGGTGGGTAAAGATCAAACATGGTTGCTCAGACTAATCATGTGATACGTGAGAATAAAAAGGGTAGTTAGTGATTGATCTTTCTGTTATGATTGGCCCATCCACCCCAAAGCTGCAGTAAAGTACAGGTGATGTGTATGTGTTCAGAAAGAGTCAAACCACGTGTCTGTCAGTGTGACATCACTTTTGCTCTGACATTTCTTATGCTGCTCTGATGGAAGCACATGGCACCACCACTTGGAATGATGGTGTAGCATTTTCCAGGATTTTTTCAGGACTCGGGCTGTATCTGTAAAACAGTCAGCTTGCACGATGTGAATTGTCAAGGTAAAAAAATCACAGATGTCAAAGACTAAAGACCTAAGAGTCCTAAAGCATACTGTCTTATTTGTCATACCACAGCTTTGCAAAGTGCATTGTAAAGCTTCTGAACTTGGCTACAAATTCCAGTCTTCACCCACACTAAGATGCTAATGATGAAAAGTAGGAAAGTAGAACTTTGTGTGTGTAAATTGGACAGTACTGGATATTATTGTTCAGCTCTGCATAAAGCCAGGGGAATAGAAACAGAACATACATTCTTTTCAATGAATCAGTTTGCATTGAATCGGTCACCTCAGGGCTATGTGACACCTCCTTGTTTTCCAAAACAATATACTTAATGTATTTATGGTTTAGGGGCTAAACTTATATTTAATGTAAGTACTTATATTAAAAATAAATGTAAGTACTTACATTAAATATAAGTTTATGCTGTATGCCAAGCTTTTTGACTTTGCTGTTCAAGGTAGCTTCTATTACTGCTACTCCTCAGTAATTTAGTTAATATTGATGTATTGTTCTGCGGTATCTGGTGCATTCTTCATCAGATATACTGTAACTTTGTGGAATTGCTATAGGAACTGCAACTGGAGAGCAAAAGCTGAGAAAGATATGAATGGGGGGGGGGAATCTCTCTAGTTTGTATACCTGTTCTCATGCTTATTCTCTTTTCTGCCCTGAATACCCCAAACTTAAGTATAGTCTCTGCTGTATTCCTCTCTTGATTCAGGCAGAGGGTGCTGCATTTGCTGTTGACTTAAAGGTAACTGCTGTTTTAAACTGTTCAAGAAGTTCACAGCTGAAACAGTGCTATTTTAGGTCACCCTCTGCCTTTTTTTTTTTATGTGGCTGTGGATATTCTAAACACTGGAACATGGGTGTCCCTCGGAAATGGAGTGAGAGCCGCCATAGTTAAAAGTGCGTTGCTTCACTTGTGCGTGTCTCAAGGTGGCATTCAAAGCTGTCCCTTACAGTAATATAAAATGGACGTTTTTCTGGTTTTCTTTTTCCTACTCTTTGCTTTAAGCTCTTTTAAATTCATTCCGGCAGCACTTGCAAGGAAAATTTTGATCACAGGTCAGGTGCCAAATACTTGGGAGAGGATAGGAAAGTAAAAGATAAACATTCTGTAAATCTAAGGAACTAATCTCGAACTTTGATAGGTTTTGTTTTCCAGTCGCACGAGATTTTAGCATGGTGAATGGCGTCTTTGCTGTTCCTTTGCATATTATCTTGGACAGGGAGAGTAAGGTGCGTTGATGTTTGCTTTAAAGATTAAACAAAAACATCTCTTACAAAGCTAGCTTCTTTCTTGGCCTTGCATTATAACGCAGTGAAACAGCAGTGAAGGTGAATTGCATGGAGACTTAGACTTTTAATCTCATTTTTCAGCTTTTTCTAATGGTCTCTTGTCTGGGGAAAGGCCAGGACACTCATTTAATGACACAGATGAGCAAAGAAGCAAGTGATTAAAACTTTGCCACTTAGTATGCACTTTCCCTAGACGCTCTGTCTGCCTTCAAGGTGTAAAGGCACCTGCAGGCAGAGAACTGTGTTATTGTGGTGTAGCTTTGTGTCAGGAACTAAACTATGCTGAATTCAAAAGCTCATATTTTATGCTGAAACAAACCAAAGTCTCTTTCCTTGTAAGGGGATGTTTGTGGCTTCTGAGAAGCATTAAAACCTGAGATCTGCACTTGGATGGGGTCTTCTCTCCTACCTCTCTGAACCGTGAGAACAGAAGGCTTCAGCTCTTAAACAAGTTGAAGGTATTACTAAAGAGCACTGTCACTGTTGCTGTTCCTGCTTTTTTGATTCCGGGGAAGTCATAAGCCTATGCACTTAATTGCTCTGCTGGTCTTTGATGTGTGTCCTTCCAGGCTGGCCCGTATTTTAACGAGCTCATAAGCCTTCTCTGGTTGATTCTTCCATTGTGAGTTTTCTGATCTAGATAATATGGATCCTGTGAAAAGCTGCATGGAACAAAGCGACATCAAGAAACACAGGAAATAAAATGCATGTAAAGCAAAGTATGGGGATGGGAATTTTGGTTAACTTCAGTCAGTGCTTCGGCAGTTTTGGTATTTTAAGGCTGCTTTTGCATCTCAACTATTTGAGCATTAAGCACATGAACCTCAGTGGCTGATTCCAGTGGTTGGGTAATTGAGCCTTGCTTGCTAATACATCACTAATAAACAGAAATTTCTTACAGTAGTCTACTACATTGTCCTTTCCTGTTCTATCTTGTCTTGTGTAACGTCAGTGAGATTTTTGCTCAATGTAAGGTTGGCAAAGTTGGGACCTTCTGCTGTTGCAATTCTGTATTGTGAAACTACTGCAGGAGTTAGGCTGTGCTCTAGAATCAAGTGTGGTATCTGTTTAAACCACACTATTGAAAAAGGGCATGTGAAAGCATGGCATACTGCTTCTTTATTTGAGCTTAATGTTGGTGAAAGGTGTCAAATTGATAGACTTTGGCAATACGTGAAATTAGCATTTTGAGACAGATGCACTACACCAAAATAAATAAATTGATCCTTGCCTAGATGATTGCTACAGCTGCTTGTGATCAAAACCCAAAAGTCTTCTACTTTGTCTTAGTGTGGCAGATGAGTTCGTATTGTTTGAATGAAAACAGTAGAGCCAAAGGGCTATTGAGTGTTGGAAGTTTATTTTTATTCTGTGTTTCAGTATATTTGATGTAGTCATTTTCTGGTGATCTGTGTATTATATAGATGGTCCAATAGGGAACTTCTGTAGAAATGTTTAGTATGAGTCCTATAAACAAAAGCATCTTTTAAAATGACAACTTTGCCCTACCTCTAAGCTACACACAAGTGATACCTGAGAGGCACATACAGTGAGTAAAACCTTTCAAAATATGTAAGTTTCTCAGGCAGTAAATTCTCATTGAAAGTCAGTGGATCATAAAATGCTTTTGCAAAGGATACCTGAATAGCTCACATACTTTTGAAAATGATACCAAATAATCGCAGCTATATTGACATCCACAAAAAACCCACATCCTCCTTCCTCTTGCACACTGCTTTGGTTGTCCAGTGAAACATGTTTCAGGACCACGAAGCAACTTGATTGGTAAAGTAATCAGGTTAAAAATGACCCAGAGGGAAAAGGAATTGTTGTCCTCCTGGCAGATTTCATGTCATGTTGGTGGCTGTGCAGAGAAGGGTATTGATGGAAATAAAAGCAAGCTTTGCTATTTTGGGTGCATTGTTCTTGGTTCAGTGAGGAATGCAATGAGCCGTGCTTGCAGCTCTGCCAGGTTTCTCTGTTGTTTGGCTACTCTGTTGGAAGCCAGGTTGAGGATGCTCCTCCACCAGTGGAAGGGAGAACTTGGGGCTGAAAAAGCACTTCGGCTTGGTCATGCCTGGAAGCATGTAAAGACCCGAGCCATTGTGATAAGGGTATATTTGGGTTTCTGGGAAATTTAATCGCCCATTTTTATCACGCAGTCTGTTTTGAGCCATGGGTTCTGAGAATTTGTGCTGTAGAGTTCAAGGTGTGCAGCTGAACTTCACCTTTTGTTCCTTCCTTCAAATGCCTCTCAGTGCCAGCTCCAGCTTTTTAAAGCCCTCTGTTGGCTCTGATTCTCTGTACTGATCCAGCTAGAGCTGTTCTTCCTGCTTCTTGGAAGTCTTTTATTGTTCCTTACAGTACAGAAGATTCAGCATAGATGTCTCCTTGTTTTAGAGCATCCTTACCACAAAATATTAAGAATCTAACTCTTGTTTTTGGGGAAAAGAGGGTGACTGCAGCATACAGCATGCTCTGATAGCTGCAGAAGTTTAGCATTAACATAGGTGAAGGCAGACATTATCTAAAGAGAGTAAATAGACTTCATAGTTCTGTCTTTAATACGAGTCCTTTGTCAGCTGGCATAGCGTGTGTTCCAAGGGCCTGTTTTGTGCTGTGTGTAGAAAATGGTGCCTGGCATAGCCATGAAATACTGCAAAGAGATTTATTAACTTCCCTTTTGTGAGCTGTGGAAACCAGTGCTCTGACAGTCGCGTGCTTCTTGGCAAAATCAAAGCAGGACCATGAGTGTACACTGACAGAAGAGTTGTTACTCGGTGGTGCTGTCAGATATGTTTCCTTCTGTAAGTAGTCATCAGGCTTCTGAAAAGAAACGTTTGAGCATTTTAGCATGAAGTTTTATATAAGTATTTTTATGATTTTTGTTTTTCAGGAGTTTATAACATATTTAATCTCATTCATGAATCGAACTTCCTTTTTAAGTCATGGATGACAAGGCTTCTGTTGGAAAAATCAGTGTCTCTTCAGACTCGGTATCCACTCTTAACAGTGAAGATTTTGTCTTGGTTTCCAGGCAAGGGGATGAAACACCATCTACAAATAATGGTAGTGATGATGAAAAAACAGGACTGAAGGTAAGAATCCATAACTTGAGTTTGTTCCCTGCTCTTCTAAATCAAACTAACCATAGAGAGCTTAAAGAGGGACTTCTTTATTGTGGGAAAACTTGACAAAAGGAAGAACTTATTCAGGAATCAATTTTGCCAATGAGTTCTGCATTACTATGGCTGAAGTCAGAGGTGGTAATTAGGTTCTGAGTAAGAGCTCTCTCCATCACTACCTGTGGGTTTTTTCCCACTTTGCAGAATCCTTCATGAAGTGCTTAGGATGAAAGAGACTGAGCGTCAAGAACTTGGAACGATGTTTTCATCACAGCTTTCAGATAGAAAGTAATATTAACATACACTTGATTTGGCCATAGCTGTTAATTATATATTAAAGTTTTCCCCAATGTGAAATGTTCTCTTTAAGAAATGTGGAAGTGTAGTTGTAACTAACAACTTGGCAGGAGCTGAGAATACAAGCCTGTGTGTTAGGTTCGTGTGAATTGGAAGGGCATTGATATCTCACTTCTGAAAGTGCTGTTCTGAAAAGAGACCCTTGTCACTCTCTTTATTTCCTCTTCTTTCATTTGTTTTTTGCTACTAAAAGGAAATCTTTCCTCCCAATTTGTATTCCAGCAATCTTTAAGCAAAGTGACACAAGTAGGGTACTCACTCCAAATTCTGTCATTTTGATGTGTTGAAAACCAGATCTTTGCTGGAGTAAGTCAAGTTAATATGTTTTTTGTGGGAGATAGAAAGAGATACTCCACCATAACATCACCGTGTGACTGATGTCTACAGTCACATCTATGTCTTGAAAATGTCTTTAAAGATGATGAGAAGTCACATATTCTGCCTCTTGGACTGGGTGTTCCTCTTTTCCTTAGCAGCAGTTATAACAGAGGCTTTACTGAATATTTCTTGATGCTTTTGCTCATCTTGCTTTACCTCTCAGGTGCTTTGCTTTTCTTGCATTCTTCTGAGTCCTGGGTGCGATGTACCTTTATAGTGGCTGTTCTCTTTTACATAGAGCTTGAAGCTAGTTCTGTTAAGAGTCTCAAGATCTTACTTTTGCTTCATCTGGCAAGAATGTTCACTGCTGTTTTACTGCTACTGCAGAAGATTGTCATTTCACATCATAGGATCATCTGAAAATAAATCGAGATTCTCTTGAACAATGAGCTTGGTGATCTGTGAAACCCACTGAAAGTCTGTAATCTCACACTTGTCTTTCTACATACTGCAAATACCAGCAGCTATGAACACTTAACAGTCCAGAATAGTCTCCATTGTGGTGCGTACCTTGAGAATGCTTATGTGGCAGTGTACATAATAAGCTCCCAAAGTTGTGATGCATCGTTTGAGACCCCAAGAGATGGACATACTCAACTAGATTTTCCCTTCCATCCTGTTACTCCCAAAGAAAATGTGAAAATGTGAAATGCTGTAGTCTGCAGCACTTCTTGCTCCACATGGGAGCTGTTTGTATTGTTGGTCTAATGATGGCCTTGTGGTTATCCTGCAGTGTTTCTATGACATGCTGTATCTTTAATACAGTCAAAGAAATTGAAGAGACTCGTGTAAAGTCATCTTCATAAAGCTTGCAAATATTTCAGAGTATCCTTAATCAGTTTCAAACTCACTCCTTAAGTTTTCCTCACGTGTTTACTTCCAACTTTATAAATGCTGGCTAAGGGTATGTTGTTCCTCTTGATGAGGAAGGAAGAACATCAGCGCTGCTGCCTCCTGATTGTCAACAACTGTAAAATAAACTTATGCTCTTCCCTGATTTGTCACTGAATGTCACAGAGCTTTACAGGTCTTACAGATAAGCTTCTTTATGAATTTAGTGCCAAGCCTGAGCACAATCCTGGAACAAAGTGAGCCTTTCAGTATTTGATGTTTGAGTGTATGTGCTCTTTGCTTATTGGCTGCAATCTGTGTGATTCATGGAAACATTACACCTTAGGTAAGCAGTGAGTGTGCACTCTGAATTCTCCTATGCAGGGATCTTCCTGTTAACCTCCTTCCTTCTGTTTAGGGAGGTGAAAAAACTGCAACCAGAGAAAATAGGAAGACTTTTTAAGTGTTCTTAAGGACAGAAATTCTTTTGGTGGTGTTTTGCAAGAAAAGAGATACTACTGTAGAATATGGCTTTGTTCTTGGTATCTCTTTTTTCAGTTTGCAAATAGTCATCAGTAGCCAGTTTTAGTATATTGTTAGACTGCTTATTGTATGCATGGGTAAGTGGAGTTGTGAAGGTTGTCAGAGGTATGTAAAAATGCTGCCACTGTGATGTCTAAATGTTTAAGTAGTATATGTAAAATTACCAGTACAACATGAGAACTGAGGTTGTGTGTTTCACAGGTACAAATAGGATGAGTTTTTCAGGAAGAAGCAATTGCTTTGGTATTTATAACCAAGTTAATTTGTTTGCATATGTCAAACCCCATTTGCTTTGATGTGCTTACTAAGAAAAGCAGAAAATAAGTTCAGGTGTCTTTTTCTGGTGTTCTCTTTCTTTAGAAAAGCAGTTTGATGCTCTTCCATTTGCTAAGTGCAGTCTGAGGATGGTGCTAAAAGTTTAGGCTTGTGTTTGCTGAAGGTGAAAGGCTGTGAAATTTGTACATCAAACCTGAGGCTCTCATTTCAGCATTGTTTGTCTGCTGTAGTTTTAAGTAATAGTGCTGTGGAGTGAATTAATGCACTTTTTGTTTGTTTGTTCTTTCTCAAGTCCAGATAGAGAAATGTTTATTCTGAAAGCAATCAGGAACTGTGTTTTTCTTCCGTTGAACATGGTTTTGCTTTCCGTTCATGCTGAAATGCTTGGTTCAGTTTCAGAAGGGGTTGTTAGTGATTGTTTTCTGGAAATATCATTTGCTGGCTGACTCTGCTTTCCAATATTGTTTCTGTGTCTGCTTTTGCTCGCTGCCAGTGGGACTGAGCTGGGTTTGTGAAAGCCTTCCTTCTGGAACACATTGTAGAACAGGAGTTCTTGAGCTACACAGTACAAGACCTCTCAGCAGAGGCCAGCAGCATCAGGGAAGGGAATAAACCACAGTTCTAAAATCCCCCGTGTGCCTGTAAAGGAAGTTGGCTACATCCTATTTAAAGGTTAAGTAAAATTAGTTTTAATGTTTGTGAGAAATGGAGGAAACAATGATTAGGACGAACGGTTTCTTTCCTCTGCCTCAAGCAAACCTGCATAAAGCATTTCTTAGGTATAGCTTGTTTAAACTTCACTCCTGCTGTAGTTCTGCATGCTGTCATTCTGCCTCTTACTGGTTTTGGGGGTTTCAATTTATATCTTAATGTGCACCATTGCCACAATGTGGTGAATTTCTATGGTTGCAAAATGGACTTTGACATCAGGTTAGATTTTAGTTTGTATTATAGGCCTCGTTTCTTCTGTGAGCAAAAGCATGAGAGATGCAGTTTTTTGACAGAATGAATTTTAATTTCAAGTTTCATAGAAATCAGGTCCTGTAAACTAGAAGTTACTTTAGGGTTTTCAATATATATAAAATATTGGCCTATATATATGTTTTATATATATTACAATGTCCTGCCAGTCCTGCTGTAGGCTTCATCATATTTTGTTGCAAATCACATAAACTGTATACAGTAAAGTAACAGACTGCATCTTCCATCATCATCATCTTCCTGATGAATGGCTGCAAAGACCTGAATAATAAACTTCATACTTAAGAAAATTATACCTCTACTGAGTGATGGTAGTGCCAGATTTCCATTGTTTCCATGATGAATTGTGCAAATGAAGACTAAAATTATTGGGAGGAAAATGGAAATCTGTGGATTCCTGTAACTAGTTACAGGTTTTTGATACTTCTGTGGAGGTACCGCTGAGTAAGGCAGTACTCTGGCACGTGATCCCATATAACACATGGATATATTTTAATCTGTACTGAAAAACTACTTTGTGTTTGAGCATGAGGCTAAAGAGCATAAACCTCTCTCAGAGTTTTGTTACTGTTGTTGTTTAGATTCTGCAGTAAAACAGACACTAGGTTATTGCTTTTTTTTCCTATTGCTTTCCTTCTGCCTAAAGGAGAGACATAAAGGATCCTAAAGGGATCTCCTGTGCTTGTAACTTTTTCATTACCTGTGAACTTAATTTTATTGCCTACTTTCTTCTGAAGAACAGGGGTCTGGGACTTAAATAATTGTATTCTCCTCTGTTTTAGAATAATTCTAGGTGAGAAGTTTCTGCTCTTTGTTAATATTCTTGTCTGTTAACCAGAAAACTAATATGTAGTTTACATCTTTAATGCAGTGTAGATAGAGGCTGCAGATACACATAAGTACTTGGAGATGTGGGCCTGAGTGTGAAAAAGAAGACAGTGATCTTCATGTTTCTTCCTTTTCCTTCTGAACAGAGAAGTTTGTCTTTGGGGATGCAATGAAAAGGGCCATATGTGAGAATTGTGACTTGGCTGAGAAACCTCTAATCTCACTGTAATTACTCCTGAGACACGCCTGTGGAAATGCACATACACATATTTAAGTGACATCTGATATTTGCTCATGGTATACTTAATTAATTGTGAAGCTCATCTGTGTGCATGAAGGTGTTCTGTATCTGCTCTGGCATTATTTCAGCAGTCTTAGCAGACTTCAGCTTGATTTATATACTGTTAAGAACCTTTCCCATTACTTCAGGTACTTTTGAGATAATTTAATTTTCTACCATGAGATGCTGGGTTTGAGGCAGATGGAATTTGCTGCAGTGCTGAGATT
This sequence comes from Forpus xanthops, assembly GCA_032466535.1. Lineage (NCBI taxonomy): Eukaryota > Metazoa > Chordata > Aves > Psittaciformes > Psittacidae > Forpus > Forpus xanthops. The sequence goes on along the minus strand of JASSUY010016304.1, from coordinate 22,460 downwards.
GTGTTATGGGCAGATTCAGAGCAGACAGAATTCTTCCTTCTGTTTTTAACCATTTCCTTTCTTTAGTGTCTTATTTTACAGATAGAAAATAAGAAGGAAATTTTTCTTTACTAAGATTTCATTTACTCTTTTTAAGAACTTTGGGGAATTGCACAGTTTGGATTTTATTAGATTGAGTGTAGCATCTGAAGTCAGTAAGCTTACAGGGACATAAGGATGTAGAAATGCATATCTGCTCCTAGGGTTGAGGTTTGGTGCCAACAGTAATAACCAGCAGCAGCTGAAGTGTTGGAATCAAGAACCTTTCTCTGACTGCCATCTGGCAAAATACTTCTGTAACTCCATTTCCATGCTTCATTTCAGAACTATGTAAAGCATCAGTCACTTCCCATTGCAGAGGAATGGACAAAGAGTTTCCTTAGATACAGTATCCAAGATTTTCCTGATATTAATGTCTTCATTCTCTTTCTACCTTAGGACCTCATTTCACACCATTTAGGTTGCTTTGTGCCTTTCATGTGGACTTCAATGAGTGCAAAGTAAGGCTGTAGATGAGTGTTAGGAAATAAAACAACACTGCCTCTTCTGCTTGACATGATGGCATAATCCTGTTCCAGATTCTTCTCTTCCCATGAAACCATGCTATCTTTCCCATTAACTGTGTACTATATTTAATTATGTTTAGCCCTTTCTGGTACTGTTCTGAGAATTAATATAGACCACTGTAGTGTAGACACCTGTAGCTTTCTTCTATCACAAGCTAGTCTTTGTAGTTGATTAAAGCCTAGTTTGAAAGTAATCTCACTTTTTCCAGTGCTAGAAAACTCCTCTTTTGAGCTTGTTGAGTTGTTAAAGCAGGGAGGATATAACCTGTGCTGGTGAGCATTTGCATATTGCAGTTTGTGTTTACGGTTGTAACTGGGTTACATTTGTTAACTGCTGCTTTGGTTGGCAGAAAATGTCATTTGAGTGACCCTGTGCCTGAGTTGTTTGGGTTTGGTTTGGGTTTTTATCCATTTGAACAGTCTTTTTTGTGTCCCAACTCTCTTTGTGGCTCTTAGATTGTGGGGAATGGAAGCGAACAGCAGCTGCAGAGGGAGCTTGAAGACGTGTTGATGGACCCACTCATGGAAGATCAGTCAAGTGACCGGGACCATGGAGATGAAGTTAGAACTGATGGAGATGGGGATGAACCTGTTGTGCTCGAAGCTTCAGCATCCTCTACCATTAACCCGGTGTCGGTGGCAGGACTCCAGAAACCAGAAATGAGTTTACCAGTGAAACCATCCCAGGGAGGTTAGAAATAAAAGGGGAATGCCTGGTGGCATCTTACGGGCTAGCTTTTTGTGGGGAAGGGAATGAGATTTCAGATACAGGCATGTGCACCACCCTTTCCTTGTTTCTTCTGTTGTAATCACCTAGTGCAGTAAATGCCAGGTTATGTGATGCAAGAGTTAACGTATGCTGAACTGGCCTCTCTTCTGCAGAAATATTATGCTTACTTGCCTGGTTACATAAAGTATCAGTCTGTTTAGCTCAGCTATGTATCTTATTACTGTAATGAAGATCGGTGTACTCTTAAACAAGGCCCTCTGAGCAAACTGGTTGTAGAGTTGGGATAGCTGAGCTGCTGTCTGCCATCAGTAACTCACCTTCAGGCAGGGTTTTTGTGTAGTATTTTGGCCTGACCTGACTTTCTTTAACACTTTTGTCATTTAGTTAGTGATGAGTCAATCTCTGATAATTTACTTACATATACCTTGTCTTGCTTCTTACGTTCAACTTTGTGTCTCACCCTAGACTGTGAGGATTTGAGCCCTTTTACACCTATGACAGATGAGGACAGTGTGGTGTTCAGCAAGCTCACCTACTTAGGCTGTGCCTCTGTGAATGCTCCCCGGAGTGAAGTGGAAGCCCTCAGAATGATGTCCATCTTACGAAGCCAGTGCCAGATTTCTCTAGATGTGACCCTGTCAGTGCCTAATGTCTCTGAAGGAACAGTGAGGTATGAAGCTTGTTCAGGCGTACTCTGCGACTGTGTGCAGGGACGAGGGATGAGTCTGTCACTGCTGCATGTTAATGTAGCTTTTTGAAGGCTAAGCCCTGAAAACTACAGGGAAATGACTGGTGCAGATGTCTATTGCATTGTGCTTTTTTATGCTGTTCAATTTAAATACAGTTATTCTGCTCAAAGTTCACAGTAAATGACAGTCAAGAGTTAGTTTCACTGGGATGTATTTTCTCCAGTAGTGATAAAATTGTTTAAGCTTGCAAGTTAATATCTGGTTGAAGTAATTCTTCTAAAGGTGCAAGCTTTGTATGTGTGTTTTTTTCTCTATTTTAACAGACTTTTAGATCCTCAGACAAACACAGAAATAGCAAATTATCCAATCTATAAAATCCTTTTCTGTGTACGAGGCCATGATGGGACCCCTGAAAGCGACTGCTTTGCTTTCACTGAAAGCCACTACAATGCAGAACTCTTCAGGATCCATGTCTTCAGATGTGAAATCCAAGAGGCTGTAAGTTGAAATTCTGTCAAATGATGTTTATATACATGTAAACATTATTACATTAGAAGTAATATAGTTAATCACTTTTGTCTTTTTTCTACCCTAAGTTAAGATAATTGTAGGAACCTCAGATATGAAATGCACATTTAATAGCTTATCCTCTTAAGAAGTGTAGAAAAGCAGTTAAAGATGCTAAAATAGAATAATTTTCATGTAATTCCTTCTCATTCTGTTGTTTAGTGAAAATTCAGGTAGGTTCAACTGCTGCACCCAGTATGTCTGCAGCTTTCTAATCTCTCTCTGGTGCTGTCTAAATGCAGGTGAGCCGAATACTGTACAGCTTTGCCACTGCCTTCCGTCGCTCTGCCAAACAGACACCGCTCTCAGCCATTGCCACCCCTCAGACTCCAGACAGTGATATTTTCACCTTCTCTGTGTCACTGGAAATCAAAGAAGATGATGGGAAAGGTTATTTCAGGTACAGACTCTTCATTTCAGTGCATACAGCATCTGGGCCTGTTAGAAAGTGAGTGAATAGAGAGAGTGAGTCTGAAGTGATCCCTGAGTTCAAATTTAAATGAATCTTTTAATAAAGTCTCATGAAAGAAGACAGAGAAAATTAGAAACTCTGAAAAATACTTATTGAGAGCAGAAAAGGCATAATTCACATTTATCTGAGATCATCAATATCAGTTCTCCTTGGGTTTGCTATGATCTCTTTCCTTAAAATAGTCACCTGTTCTGATCTGTAAAGTAGTGTTTCTTTATCAGTGTCAGAAAAGCTTTATGAACAAATCTTTTTCTAACTGGTTCTGTTTTCTGACTGAGTTCTCAATGTATTTTTTCCCTTCCCCCAAACCAGGTGTTGCCAGCAAGTGGGTGTGTGTAGGGTGAGAGTATTAGAGCAGCTTTTCATCTTGTATCAGCTAATGCTGTTTTCACATGAAGTCTGGTGGTGGATAACCTTGGTTTCTAAAGAGACCTTTTATAGTTAATGCTAAATTGGTTCTTCTTTCTGCTTAGCCTATACACAGTGCCCTTATGTTTTATGTGACCATTTATAGTGTTCTGTAATTGCTGAAGTGTCTTTATGTCATTACAGCATGTCTGCCAAATACTTGTTGAGCACGTTGGCTCCTAGCCACAGCTTCAGAGAATTTTCTTTTCTTGGATTTACATCCAGCTCAATTTTTACTTATTTAATAAATCCCATTTAATAATCCAGTATTTTTTCAGTGCTCCAAAGGACTGCTTAAGTGTTGAAACTGAAAAAATTATTTAACTCGGGCCTGAGTTTGGTCCTGAAAGATAACAATGGTTGTTGGATGTGACGGTGGGCACTGGGGTGTGCAGCAGGTAGAAGCAGCACACTGTGATACACCTGGTGAAGTTCAGTCTTTCTGGCTTGGTACCAATGCCAACACAGCCCCAGCAGTGCAGGTGGCATAAGCTGGCCCAGGATTTGATGCTTACATGGCTTTCAGAAGTTGTGCTGCTAAGAACTGTTTCCATCCAGCCCGGCCTGTAGGCTGAACCTCAGCTTTTGCTGTAGAGATGTATCCAAAGATCACTTCAGCCACAAAACTCCACTTGCATTAGGAGTGGGGCAGAGCATTTGTTTGAAAGCTATGTACCTACTCCATACAAGGTAAGGAAAGGGGATTTTGCTTCCAGCTAAGCAGAATCCTGCTGACACTGGTTAAATAATACAGGTTTTAGTTCAAGTAACAAGCTTTGTCAGTTTGACACTAATCATTGTCTGACCTTTCACATGCAGACCTGTGTTCACCTGGAAGCTCGGAGAACACTTTCCACATACTCAGGCTCTGATCCCAATCTTTAAAGTACCTGATCCTGTCTTGGCTCATCTGCCTTCACTTGTCACCCTGGGTCACTAGTAATACATTTCTGTCATGCTGGGGAAATGAGGTCTGACTTCATGTGCTGGCTCTCAGTGTGTAAATCCTCTGTCCTGGCCCCGGAGACGAAAACTCCTGCTGACAGTTCAAGGCAGTCTGCCATTGCCTTGCCTGCACTAGCAGCTGCTGACAGAAAATAAACCCAGATTTTATTGGAGGTGTTAAACTATGAGCAATACTCCACAGTCCATTTTGCAACTCCTGGGGGTAATAATGCATAGTTTGCAAGTCTGAAATAAATTAAGGATTAATTTTTATATCCAAGGGAAAAGTGAACATGAAGTTGACTTATAAAGAAAGTCAAAACCCAAGAAGTTCAGTTTGACCAGTATTTAGTGTAGCTGTGCTGCTCAACAGGAATACTGATAGTTAAACTTCAGTGGATGTGTTGGCATTTAAGTGTAATTACATTTATTCCCTCTTTCTGCAGCATCTAGAAGGGGCTCTACATTAAAAAATAAGGGAAATAGTCTAAATTGGTACACTCTTCTGGTTTGTTGGCTTATGTTCCCAGCAGTCATCTACCTGGTGAAAGAAAGCAATACACGTAATTGCTGAAGAGTTCCTACTTGTATGTTACATGGGGAATCAGTATTTAGAAACTGCCTTGAAATGCTGTTGGAAGTCTCACAACACTACACCGGGCAGTATAAAATCACAGGTTTTGTTTTGAAAGCAAAATGTCCTTGGTTTTCACCTAATGATGATAAAATAACATCACCTAATTATGTTGCTGTTTCTTTCATGTTACTGATTGCAGTGTGCAAGGAAGAAAGGTCTTGAGTGCTTTTGTGTAAGAAGCTGGCTTCACCAAAGGTCTGATGCTGGTTTTGGTTCCTGCAAGGAATACAGATAAATGACACTGAGTTGTTTTATTTCCTCTCCTGGTAAATAACAGTGCGGTTCCCAAAGACAAGGACAGGCAATGCTTTAAACTCCGCCAAGGAATCGATAAGAAGATAGTGATTTACGTCCAACAGACCACTAATAAAGAACTTGCTATTGAGAGGTAAGTTCATTGATTCTAAAACTTCTTTACATTTTTGATCAAATCTTTCACTGCTTAGAAATGAGTGAGTTCTGGCTGCTGACAGTTTAGTGCTGCTCATGCTGCAGAGGAGAGATGCAGCTTCTGCCAGGCTTTGAAGTCTGACATGAAATACAGGGCTGTGGTAAACCAGAGGATGAAGTGAAATGCTCCTGTGTGGACCAAAAGTCTTTGCAAAATGAAACCATGAAAGACAGGTCCTTGCACTTCATCAGATTCTTGTCTGTATCAAAGGGTAACTTCTATGTAAATATGTCTTCCCTCAAAGCAAAAATACTGAAGGGAAGAAGAATGCAGGCCAAGTGGTTTTGGGGATAGGGAACTCTTGTCTGTTTTATCTGTTCTTGCAAACAAAGATAATTGAACAACTTCCCAGGCTACTGTAGGCAATAGAATCACATTGTCAATACCCTCATGAAATCTTGCTTGGCATTTTTAATACTGGTTTGACATTGTTTTCTTTGACATGCTTCGTGCTGCTTTCAGATGTCAGTGTTTGTTGACTTCTTGTTGGATTCATGGGCTGTTTGTGATGTACAACAGCGAAGGTTTAGCTAAGGAATGTTAATGGTTTGTATTTGCCTGGCTTTGCAGATGCTTTGGCCTCCTCCTCAGCCGTGGGAAAGATGTTCGGAGCGGTGACATGCACCTTTTAGATTTGGTAAGGATCTTTCATTACATGTGAAACCTCTGCCAGGTTTAGAAGTTCAGCAGCTCGTAAGAGTGTTCTGTTTTAATGTTTTCTTGTATTAGAGTCATAAACTACATCCCCTAAGTTCATGATTAAAGCCTCATATATTTAAATCCTTCACCATTCAAGCAGCTGTCATTCAGAGATTGAATGATGCAAAATGAGGCCAGAATGACTGGGTTGCCTTGGATTTTCCAGAACACTTTAAAAGAAGCTTGAAAAGGTGTTTGTTTCTAGAGTACTTGTGTGTGATCTCACCTACACTTTGTGAGCTGAAAGGTGCTGCTAAGTGGTCACTTCCAAAATAAGCTATCGGTCTTCAGGTCTCGCTAGACAAATGTTCATACCACATATAAACACAACAGTTAGTATTAATTGGCCTTTTTGTGTTACCAGCAAGGAAACCAAAAATTGCATGAGAATGCTGTTCTTTTGTCTCTGTTACAGGACTGTCATGGATTTTAGGTGCTTGCCTTTCTCTTGCCAGTGCAGTATGTGCTTTATGGGGCTGAGACTTCATAATACAGAGATTTCTTTAGTTTAAATATACATAAACTTACCTTGTTTCTAGGAGTCCATGGGTAAAAGTTCTGATGGGAAATCATACGTGATCACTGGGAGCTGGAATCAAAAATCTCCACACTTCCAGTTTGTAAATGAAGAAACACCAAAAGGTAGGAAGTTTGCCAGGTATTATCTCTAGCCAGGGGAAGTGACCCACACTGCAGGCATCGGATCAGGTCTCTTTTCTTTTAAGGTGAATCTCACAAGAAGACTTGCATAGTATGGGATATATTCTCAGAAAATAGGATGCCAGATGTAACATAAAGAACTAAACAAAATAGAAGGCTAGAAGAAATCTCCTGTGTTCAGGAATAATACCTTGTAAGAATGACTGTATCCTAGTGGAAAGCTGTATAGATGTGGTCACAGGATGCAGATGCGCTGCACAGCATTAGAGCTTCTTAAGAATTCCACTGAGAATTGCACTAAATAACTAATGCAGATTTCTTCCTTGCTTAGTTTCTGTGGTCAGTTCAGACTTCCCTGAATCCAAGTTTTTAATTATGTGAGGATTCTTGTACCTGTGAAAATGAAAGTAACCCAACTGTAATCTGAAAATAGCTGATACTGCATTGCTCTGTTGAGTCCTGAAACAGATCTGTCACAACTTCTTTCAAGGTGTCAGCTGAATTACCATCTTTTCAATCTATTGTCACAGCTGCATGTCAAAGGTTGGGGAAGTTAATGGGAATTGACTGGGCAAAGTCATAAAAGTCAGCTGCTGGGTACAGTCTGCTGCTAGATTGAATGCCATCCTACCTAAAGGACACAATTTATCATGCAGTACCAGCAGAGATCTGTCAGGTCACTGGATGCAGTTGCCTCCTTTTGGAACATCATAATGTAGAGTCAGTTTTCTGAATTTCATAGCTGAGTGTTGCCTAAGGAACTTCTAAGACCAGAAAACAAGTACAATGTCATTAGACAAGATGGCAAGAGATCTGCACAGTGGAGTCGAGTGCACAGATTTAATGATTCTTGATACATTTTAGTGGGATTTGACAAAGCAGAATTTTTGCTCTCTTTAACAAGATCATTTTCTTGTCTCAAAGAGTTATGTTTCCCTACTCCGTAGTGGACAGTGCAGAGTCATCTTCTTGTTTCGGAACTTGGGGGGGGGTTGAGATGTTAAATTACAGAAAGAAATGAATTCTGCAGACATAAATTTCTTTTGTGCTTTCAAGTTAGTGGGAAAAAGGTTATGGAATATTTTGTTTGAAGTATTTCTCTTCATAATATTGCTTTGGTTTTTTTTTTTTTTCTCTCTAGATAAAGTGCTGTTCATGACTACTGCTGTGGATTTGGTGATAACAGAGGTTCAGGAGCCTGTTCGCTTCATTCTGGAGACTAAAGTCAGAGTTTGTTCACCTAATGAGAGATTGTTCTGGCCCTTCAGCAAACGTAGCTCTACTGAAAATTTCTTCCTAAAACTGAAACAGGTAACAAATAATAATGTACTGTTAATATGGGAGTCGCAGGGTTGTTTTCTGAGTGTGGCACAGTCAATTATGTTGTTTCAAGACTGGCGAGGCAGGTTTCTGGTATAATGCTGGATCAGTGTAAGTGCGTTGGAGGTGAAGGTGAATTGTAGTTATTAGTGCCTGCTGGCAGATGGGAATTTAACTGTGGTGGTTCCTACCTATGATTGGTAAAACCTTTACTAATGTCCATATTTCTATATTTTGCTCCTGAATCAAAGAGGTACAATAAATGCTCTTTGGTTTTAGAAAAGCTGTCCTTCATAGGGATGTTGGGGAGGGTCTCTTCATGAGGGACTGTACTGAGAGGACAAGGGGTAACGGGTTCAAACTTAAACAGGGGAAGTTTA
>JASSUY010016304.1:0-13797 GCA_032466535.1 Forpus xanthops | reverse complement strand
GTGGCATGGTTTAGTGGGAGGTGTCCCTGTCCATGGCAGGGGGGTTGGAACTGGATGATCTTAAGGTCCTTTCCAACTGTAACTATTCTATGATTATGCTAATTGTTGGTGCTATCAAAAGTTACCATAAAAAGCTGGATGTCCTCTTTCAAAGCAAATTTTGATAGCTTTGAGGCTCTGAGGTTATTGAGAGGCTTATGGATTTTTCAGCCAAACCACGGAAATGAAAGGAACAGAGGATTTACCTGTGAACTGGATCTGTACTGAGATTTGCTTTCATAAGGGTATAGTAGGGTAAATATGTATAATTAAGGGCTAAGAATAAAAAAAGGCTTCAGTATAATCCCAGTGACATGCTGTCTGATATGTCACTGAATTCATTTGTATCATAAAAGTCCCTCCCTCCCCCCTCCTTTTTTGTGCAAGTCTGTTTCCCACTTGTGCATGGTTGGAAGCAGAGATTTCACCAATAGCCCAGGTTTGCCCTGGGAGGGTGGTGTGGGGGAACCTAAGCAACCACAAAAAATACTGAGAACTTGTTAAAAACTTTTACTGTTTTTTCCAACTTACTTATTTTTTCCTCTCCACTGAAAAGGAAAGGATTATTTCTGTCCAGGATGTTCATAACAACAGTACAAGGCAATAAGTGGGTCTCAGAATAAGGCTGGAAAGTTGAAGGTGCAAGTCACTGAAGGAGAAGATGTACTTGGAGGAGCTGCCATTCTCCAGCTTTAGAAATTATCCTTCTGAAATGAAAATCCTGTTTAAAGAAATGGCAATACTTAGAAGCAAATATCAGTGTGGATGTAGGGTTTAATAATGCTGGGTGCAGCCCAAGAAAGGTTGGAGTCCTGATTTCTTGATACGTGCTCTTTCTTAAAGAGGTTTTGAATGAAATAAGAGGCTTTTCTTAGTTCTTTCTGCACCTGGGTTAAAGTGCTAGCAAATAATGGCATCATGGTAGTAACAACGATGTGGTTCTCTAAGGATTCTTTCTAGCATATGTCCTATTTTTTGTGTAAAATATAAATTCACATTTTGGAAACTTACCATCAAGATTTAAGGTGGAGAAATTCTTCAGGGATGAGATCAGTCTTTTGATTTAGGATATTTTTGAGGTGGAGCATGGAGATGTTGAACAGTTAAGGCTGTTGGGCTATAAATACTCCACACCCTCCAGAAGGTGCCTTTTCTGTTTGGCAGTGAAAGGAAGCTTATCTTGCTTAGCTAATTCTGTATCTTTTGTCTTACCAAATTCACAGGCATTGTGACTTACCTCAGCCAATTCTCTTTTCCACAGGCACTGTCAAGTTATCCAAATTCCAGTGTTTACTAATGGAAGATTATCAAAATTCATAGTGTAAGCAACAAATATAGAATGTACTGCCTGATAAGCCTGGAAGGGAAACCTGTTTCTGTGAAGTGATGATTAGCCTATTAAAAATACAGCTGTGTAGAATTGGCTTATCTTGCTTTGGCAGTGTTTCTTTATTCGGAGATGGTGGAAGCAGAGGGGTTTGATTTGCTCAGATTACATTTGGTGATTCAGTCATTTTTAGTTTCGCTGCTTTTCTCTTCATTTCTCATACTCCAAAGGATAAAATTGAGCACTGGGAGCTTAGTGTGGAGTATAATTACAAACCTTATTTCCCTCTTTTCTTTACCTTCCCTTTTCTACTCCCTATTTTTATCCCTTTATGAAAAAAGAAGCTCTAAATCCTTAGACTGTATTAGAATTTCAGAACCAGTTCACAAAGATCTTCCTTTAAAGGAAAGTGTCAAAGCATTGAACATTAAAGAGAAAATAGGGCCACTTAATAGACTTTTGTACTCAACAATTTGTGTTCCTGCAGCAGTGTATACACAGATACAAGACTTGGAAACATTGCTCAACCCTTGCAGGGTTGCACAGTGCATTAAATGTGCTGCAAGGGTTGAACATTCCTCACTGTAGAATGAGATGAACATTATTTCTCAGCTCTCCTGTTCCAGAAAGAGAAGGCAGAGCAATGTGGGTAATCTGGACATTTTTATATAGCTTTTCTCAGTAAAATAAAACTTTTTTTCCTAGATAAAGCAGAAGGACAGAAAGAATAACTCAGACACGCTGTATGAAGTTGTGTGTTTAGAAAGCGAGTCGGAAAGGGAGAGAAGGAAAACTACAGCCAGCCCCTCTCTCCGCCTGCCCCAGTCTGGATCACAGGGCTCCATGATTCCTTCTCCTCCAGAGGATGATGAAGAGGAAGGTAAGGAGTGGATTTATGCTTTGTGTACTTCAAGAGAAAGGGCAGTTGGTCAATAACATAGTTATGAAACATGTCGAATCCTTTCCACTCAGGATCTGGTCTACTGAGGGGGTTTTGCCCTTGCTTTAATGCTGTGTTCAATAACCAGTGCCCTCGCATTCCTGGATCAGCCTCTCCCTTGTCTGACACTTCTGTGTCTCTGCTTTTCTCAGCTCAGGCCTCCTGAAGCCTCCAGTGTGATATATTTGGAACAATGTGAAAAGAGGCTGCTAGAAATTTGACATTAACATGTAGCTTTTGCCCCTCCCCGAGCAGCTGTGAATGGATTTGAGAGCAAAAAATGAGAACCTGATATTATTTGGGAGTATAAGCCAGCAGAATGTTTTAGTGAAGAGGGAAGTAGAGACATCTGTAATAAGTCAAACTATACCAGGACCTGTCCACCTTGAAACTGAATGCGTTTTCAGTACCCTTTTTTTTCTGCTTTTAAGAGATTTTCTTAAACCATACTATGGACTAGTTCTGAGTATATAAACATCTGGCCCCACAGCTCTGAGCTGAAATGGAGATGACTTGAGTTTCTGCTTTTCCACTTTTCTGCTGGCCTTCTATGTGGCCTGGGGTGAATGGTTTCACTTCTGTGCTTTGAATTTCCTTGTTTCTGGGGGGACAGTGGTGGGGGAGAGGAAAAGGAAGGACAGTTGGTTTGTAAATGAACTTCTCTGCAAAGCATTAACAGTTTCTAACCACTGCACTAAACCTCTGTGGTATTCCTTTCTAGACCCAGAACATCCGTTCTGTTTGCAGTTGATACGACTTGCAGCATTGCAAGAGTTTGTTGGCAAGTTCAGGTGTCCATTGAGAAAGCATAGATATAATGACAAAATATGACTTGTCAATAATGCAAACCCAATATTGACTGTACCAGTGAAATGTAGCTTTTGTGTATGATACTTGCTGTGAATGTTTAAAAATACCTGGGAATAGAGCGTTAGTTTCAAAAAGAGTTACTGTGATTGTGCTCATCCTCCCCCTCCACTGCATTTTTGAGCCCATTTCATTCAAAAAGCTATTTAATTTAAGCCAAGGAAGTTATCAAAAAGTCCTGGCTTTCAAAGTTAAAGTACAGAATGGTGAAGTAAAACACCCTGTGGACTCCCATGGGTCTGCAGCAACATGGCAGGGCTGTGGCAGCTCAGAGGAACTCTCTTGATTTTATTGTCTTTTTTGCTTTTATAGTACTGCAGCTTTTCACGTGCAGAAAGTTGTGTGTTTGAGGTAGAAACCTAGAATTACTTCAGTGGGAAGGGACTCTTGGAGATCCGTAATTGTGCCTCCCACCCAGCATGAATCCAGCCAGATACACTGTTCAGCACCTCATGCTGTTGTGTTTTCACTGTCTCCACTGATGACATTCCTGTAACCTCTCTGGGCCCTTGTATCAGTTTGGCCACCTTCGTGGTGATTTGTTTTCCTGATTTTTAACCAGAATTTCACAGGTTATTGCTTATCTTCTGCATCTTGTCACATCGCTGTGTGCTTCTGAGAAAAGTCTACTTCTGCCTTCTCTTGTGTCAAGCACACAAGTACTGCATCCATAAATGAGGGGGAGTTGTTCCTGCCACATGCTGATACAGTTAAGAGAGCAGCATTTAAATCCATAGAAGTTCAGTAATGGCTGTTGATCTCATAGCATCTCCTCTGTTCTGTTGGCAGACAATGATGAACCACTCTTAAGTGGTTCTGGAGATGTTTCCAAAGAGTGTGCAGAAAAAATCCTTGAGACGTGGGGAGAGCTGCTGTCCAAATGGTAAGTGGCAAAATCACGTTCTGAAAATGGCAATCCTGAATATTCTCATTCTGTTGGCTCCTTCTGCTTGGAGTTTTTCTTGTTTCCAGAAGCCAGCTGAGATGAGATTAGTATGGATTTAATCCCCTATCGTCCTCACAACACCCCTTATTCTCTGGCTTTGTGTTTTCTGATTTCTTCATTTCTTTGTAGTTTTGATTTAATTCACAGCCAGTTTTTCCTGCAGCTGTCATATCGTGGTAACTGTAGCTTAAGAATATGGGAGATTTATACTTGGATAGCAAAGATGTTTTTCCTCCCTTATCTAAAGGAAGATGGATCCAGAGCCTGCCAAGAAGGAAGTACATGAGCTCTTCTGTTTTTTTCCTAGAAAATGCGAATTTATAAGAAGAGTTTCTTGACAGTCAAGTTGCTTATGCAACACCTGTCCTCTTCCATGAAGGATCTTTTATTCATCTTGAAGTAGCCTGAGCAGTTCTATGAAAGTGATGCTGATTACTGCACAACTCAGGTTGTTTTGTGATGTGGGGTTTTTAATCCCCTACACAGAGAGATGACAGACACAGCATCACATTGAGCTGACGTGCTGCATTTTGACTCTGGCTTTAGTTGTTGCCTTCTGCTTCCTAATTTTACTGAGAATCAGGGCAAGGGCTGTACAGCACGTAAAGGAGCTGAATAGAATATTAGATCTGAAGAGTAGGACACAGAGCTTTGAAATAAGTCATGCCCTTTAGATGGAGCAAAGCGTTAGTATGAGCACTCAGCCAGGATTCTCTTTAAATTGAGATTAGAACAATTTAGCATTATTTTCTGCAGTTACTTAGTGCTTAATTTGAATACATACTTTTACTTCCAGTTTGGTTTTGCACTACTATATTGGGCTAATTTGGTAAGAAAGAGGACATCAGAAATAGACACGTTCATCAGAAAGGGAATGTGGCAAACTGCTACATGGTCTCTCTCCCTGCCTCTCCTAGACCTGCAGGAACATCTTCACCAGATGAGCTCTGTGCATCTGCTGCTGCGAGAAAGTTTCTTTCAACTTGTTTTTTTCCTGTAATCCTTCCAAGGGCTCAGAGATAATTCAGCCACCTGACACCCATTGAAAATGTTTTGGCAGCTCTAAGAGGATATGAAGTGTTTCTGTGCTAATGCTGGCAACGACTTTAATATGCGTTAAAGGGCTTTCCTTCTTAAAGAAAAGCGAGTATTTGGAAGTAATGATCCTTGAGCTTTTAACATAAGAGGATTGGAAGTCATAAAAATTGGAGTTCAGGTGGTTTCATGCTAGTTTTCAGAATGCTGTAATTAGATTTGTTAGTAATTAAGTATGCATTGGTATTTTGGGATTTCTAAATAATGCTTGGCTCACATTTCATAACTGCTGAGTCACACAATCATCTCGTTTCAAAATAGTTTGGAAGAATCCAGTGGCTTTTAGTCTACAGCCTGATGGTTCCAACAAATTCCCATTTCTTGGAATTACTGATGTACTTCTGTTCATTGGAGATTAAGGCAAAGCAGTTTTATGGACCTTTACGGAGAATTGTTTATATGCAACAAGTGTCTTATATAAATATTTTTATGTATTTATATATTACAAAGGTATAATAAATGCTCTCTTAATATGATCTATGTTTATAGATATGAATGTTTATAGATATAAATGTAATTATTATCTAATGTTATTTCCATTATAGTTTCTTTTGTTTAGAGAAAGCAAAGTGAAGGGAAACATGGTGCCAGGTTCTGTACACCATATACTGATTCAAATACCAACATTGTTAGTCTTCTACTGCGTTGGAGCACTGTAGACTGGAGAAAGGCATCAAGGAGTCCCAGTCTATGTAAAATTACCATACATATATCTGTTAGGTTGTTAATAAGAATTCATTAAAGACCAGTTTATTAATGATAAGCTAATGCAACTAATAAGACTGCTTTGTCTATCACTCCTTTTAAACATTTTACCTAGAAGTTTGGTTTTAGTAACTGCAGAAAAACTGTGATTTCTTTAAAGCCTCTGTCTTCTGGAGATTTTATGTAGAAGCCACAAATGGACTCTTCAGCTCAACTTTCTGTAACTGCATAAATTAGATGTAGGTTTAGTTTTTAGAAGTTAGTGCTGTAATTTATGAGCTGTTACTGGGCTCACTTGGAAAAGCTGTTTAGATGGGACTGAGCAGCTTGTACAGTGGAAGCTGCTTAAATGCAGGATGTGCTCAAAAGAAGTGTAGCCAGGAGGTCGACGGAGGGGATTCTCCCCTTCTACTGTGGGGAGGCCCCCCCTGCAGTCTGGTGTCCAGCTCTGGGGCAGCAGTGCAAGAGGGCCATGGAGCTGTTGGAGCGAGTCCAGAGGAGGCCACGGAGATGCTGTGAGGGCTGAAGCAGCTCTGCTCTGGAGCCAGGCTGGGAGAGCTGGGCTGGGGCAGCATGGAGAACAGAAGGCTCCATGAGACTTTAGCATAGTTCCCAGCGCCTGAAGGGGCTAGAAGAAACCTGGAGAGGGGCTTTGGACAAGGGATGTAGGGACAGGACAAGGGGAACGGCTTTAACCTGATAGAGGGGAGATTGAGATGAGATCTTAGGCAGTAGTTCTTTCCCTGTGAAGGGTGGTGGGGCACTGGAACAAGGTGTCCAAGGAAGTAGTAAATGCTCCATCCCTAGCAGTGTTCAAGATCAGGCTGGACAGGGCTTGAAGCAACTTGCTCTAGTGGAAGGTGTCCCTGCCTGTGGCAGGACTTTGGAACTGGATGAGCTTGAAAGTCCCTTCCAACTCAGACCAGTCTGGGATTATGATTCCTTGTAGTTAGGTACCCACGTGTGGTCTTTTTCACAGCTCTGTTTGCCTGTCCTCTCTCCCTCCTCTCCTGAAAGGTCACCTCCCTGCCTGGGTGTAGGAAGTCAGGACAGCAGCATATGCATTTGCAAACTAGCTCTTGTTCTGATGTGGTTTGAACTTAGAATTTTACACAGTGTGGGAATCTGCCCTCCAGTTCTAGTTTTTGCTGAAGTGTTCCGGTTTGTGAGTGATTTATATATTTATATTATATTTAAATCTAATGGGAATCAAGGAAATAATTTCGAAAGAGCTTCTCCAAATGTGTTTTGGGTTTTTTTTTGTAACTTGAATTTCACTTACTCTGGCAACATATGGACTGTCTTGAAATTCCTGTCATTTGACATGTTTGATATAACACATCAGTTGTTGCTCATGTAGTCGTTTATTTGTATCTGGATAAGAGTAACAGTGCCTTCATCTACTCATTTATTTGTATCTAAGCAATAGTAACAATGCCTTCACCTATACCCAGGCACCTCAATTTGAGCGTGAGGCCAAAGACATTGTCAGCGTTGGTGAGAAGTGGTGTTCCTGAGGCCCTAAGAGGAGAAGTGTGGCAGTTGCTGGCAGGGTGTCATAACAATGATCATCTGGTGGAGAAGTACCGAATTCTCATCACAAAGGTAGAATGTCTTTTCTTCTTTTTTCCCCCTTCATAGCATAAGGAATGGACATACAGAGACTTCTCAGCACGTACTCTTGCTTGAAGGGTTCATGAATGTATCTGAATATGAAATAACAACTAATGAGTGTAATGCAATCCTCCATCCAACAAAAAACCCACAAGCAGTGCCAGTTGTGGCATTATCTCTACTTAGAGTGCTCTCTTTTTAGTATTCCTGTTTCACTTACCTGAGTTCTGAGCTTGTCAGAAATTGGTATTCTGTTAATTGCTTTCAGAATTGTCTCAGGGATCTCATTTCCTTTGCTTGGTTGGGTTTCCTGAATGAAAGCTGCATTTTGCTGTGTTGTCTCAATATTTATGCTAAAAATCCAGCACTAGTTGAAATTGCAGCCTTTTTTTTGATAGGAAAACCAGAACACTTTGGACGTTTTTGCACTAGACAGCAGTTTTTAGACTTCTCACCTTGAATATTGACCTCAATAGCGTAGGGAAATAAGAATTGAATATACAGGCATCATTTAGTGTTTCACAGCGTTCTAGAGTAACAAATGGGTCACAAAATGAAATGTCGGTTTTCTGGCTAAGGAAGTGACATGTTAGTTTGGATTTGACCACAATCTGTATATATATATATGTTTATATGTATATATATATATTTGTATATATATATATTTGTATATATATATGGTGTTTTACGGCTTTCATCAAACATGCAAGTCCGGAAGGACTAAATTAGAAATTATTGATGATGCAACTGTAGTACAAATATAACAGAAATTAATTATTTACCAGTTAAAAAAGCAAAACAATTGAATCAGTCCCGGGATATCTATGTTCTGATGGCACAGATTCGCAGGGAGCAATTAAAGACCTTATTCTGAGGGCAAGAGGGCTTCTGAAATTAAACTCTGTTTCTGCTGGAATCATGCAGGCAGGATCCTACGTGGTTTGAATGAATCATGTTAGATTAGCTAAAAATGTCCTGCCACAAGTACTTTCACATACTTCTGGAATATAGAAGAAACTTGATCTGAATTCCTTATATTGGTACATGCATTGCAGAGCTATAACTTGGATTTTATGGTGAATAAATCATACAAATAATGTGGAGTTTGAGTGCTCTGGCACAGTGTGTATCACAGTTATCCTGTTGTGTGATTTTAATTGCCTGGTGAGTAGCTGACAGTGTCACTTGTTTCTGTGTTTCAGTGTTTTTGTATCAGAATGGAAAAGATGATCTCCATGGTGCAGTTGGTGACATGTACTGCTACTGTCTTTGTGAGCTAGGAGGAATAGTGTAACCTTTCATTTTTAAACCCCTGAAACCTTTCCACTCATTTACATTTGGCAGAGACAAAGGAAATAACCTGGGTTGAATGTGTTGGAAACATCTCCAGTGTCCAAGTAAAAGGGAGTGTAGGCTGACTGCAGCAAAATGACTGCCTATACCTGCAGTGGTCAGTCAATGTGGAAACTAATTAAGAAATCAAACAATGGGAGTAAATGAGTACAGAATGACCATTTCAGGCTCATGGAGTCATGTGAGGTGTGTAGTTTACTACCAGCATACCACCATAACCAGCTCAAGCAAGGGAAAAAGCAGTCTCCTTTAATTTGGAAGTGCCATACTAGACCATCACTGAGGCAGTTTGCCTTGTTGTGATTCAAATATGAAAATGGCTCAGACTGTTTCTATAGAATGGACACAGATTGGTGCTGTGAGAGCAACAGTGTCTGCCCAGTTCACAGTAGAGCTGTGCTTTCTTCAATCTGCAGGCAGTGGGAGAAGTGTAAGGCTTCAGAAAAGGTTATTAGTGGCTGTGTGGAAGTACTAAAGATGAGAGTTGGCAAAGGACGCAAAGGTGGTTTGGGAGGCTGATGAGAACATGAATTCAAGACCCTGGAAGATAATGTTTGCAGACCCACTGTATGTCCTAAAAAGTATAATGCTGGAGTGCACTTTGGCCTGAAGTTTTTATTTTCATGCCTTTCACAGATTATTTGATAATTCTGGAGTTTTAGTGTGACTAATTCTTACTGCTCTTAAAATAGCAGCTCGGTTACAGTCAATGTGCAGCAATGCACAGAAGTAAATGTGTCTGGGGGGAAAAAAATACATTTGTTAATTATGGGAAGGTAAGAGTTCCTTATAATATATTGCCTTACTGTCCTCGTCATGCTGCACCATGTTGTGCACGTCACTTATATAAGTTCTTCTCTAGCAAGCATGCAGTTATTTGCATTACCATGCACTGAGTTGGGTTTATCTGAAAATAACTGCTGTGGTTTAGGGCAGGAGCACATGGAGTTGATAACAAACCTTTGCTGCTCGGTGCGAGCAGGAGATGCTGTAAGCCTGTTCAAGTACTCGTAATCCAGTGCCCCTTCTCTTTTAATGCTGACCTCTATTCCTGTCACTGCATTTGATTTCTGCCAGGCTTTTCATGGCCCCGTGCGGCAGCACAGCCCCAAATTAATAAGGAACTGGTTGACAGCTGCTTCCAAACCTTCTGGCCTCTTTCAGGGATTTGTTTTTCCCTTGTGCACAGGGAGTTGGATGCAGGTGCCCCAGGATTGCTTCTGGTGTTTGCTTTCCTGTGCAGTTCTGGCCTGTGGTGCTCAGCAAATCCATGTTCTTTTTGCCTCCTTTTGCAAATTAACTGCTGTAAGGGTGTTTTTTTTTCTTTACTGTTGATCTGTGGGTGCTCAATGATCAAAAAGGAAATGTCTTCTGTTGTGTTCTACCAGCAAAGGCTGTGTGTAGGTCTCTTCTTGAATCTGGGTTATACATTAAAAATGGTGTTGGAACTGTGCCTCAAAGTGTGCTTGTTGCATTCTAGCCATCACAACAATATTTATCAGTTACTTGCCCTTAGTTCTTTACTAGACACTAGCTGGGTTTTTGTACTCTGTGCTTTTGTTACTGCAGTAGTGTCTAAGTCTCACCATTGTGGTACTTCCCCAGATTACTTTTGAGAATTTGCACACCATCTGTGTGCAATAATAAAGCTTTTAGCAACTCCAGATTGCCATGCTTGTGGTGGGGAGTGTGGATAAAAGCCAGCCCAGTGAATTAAGGTCATGTCTCTACTGAGGACAGATAGCAAACTCTAGGTAAAATGATCTAGACAGTCCCTTTGAGAGGCATCTGTTCCTGGTAGGGCTTTGGCAATTGTGTTTCCGGCTGTTAATCCTCAGGCTTCCAGCCACTGAAAAGTAGAGGAAGAGACATGGGGACTTGCTCCAGGTTTAATGGATATCTACAGGGAAAATAGTTCATGTTTTTGACAATCCCAGGTGGATGGAAAGTGTTGTGGAGCAGAAAACTTGTGAAGTGAGCCTCACCAAAAAAGCACAATCCAAAGCACAATGGGCAATAGCCACTTCTCAAACAAGGCTGTAAGAAAGGATTAAAGCTACTGAATCTCTTGGATCAGTGTCAAGCTCTTAGCAGAGAAGTTCTTCATAATATCAAAATTTCAAGAGCTTGACATTTACAATATTGAGGAGAAAAGAAAAGCTTTTGGATGTAGGTATGTGGGGGAGGAAATAATGTCAAAAGGAAAAGGCTAAGAACTGTTGTACTACATAAATACACTATATTAAGAAAATGACGACGTGAGAGGGACATCTTGTGGCCCAAACAAACTAAATTGATAGACAATAATCCAGTGACGGGACCTGGAATGTTACCCCGGGGTCATTGTTTCTGGTAGAAATTCGAGGCCTGCTAGGAGATAGCAGGACTCTTGCTAAACAGTTTGTCAAATTCCATGCACAGAGGAATTGCAGAACACAGAAGTTCTACCAAATATATTCATCTGTCTTGGTGCAGATGATACTGGCGTTGACTGAAGAAATAGATTCAAATGCCACTACCGTTATTTGACTGTATATGTTGCTTCATCAGTGGCATAAAATGGAACAGTAATTTAGCTGTGGGTGGTTAACACTTATTTTCCACTTGTATGGCAATCACATTTCCATATGTTCATTTAAATTAAGAAGAATACATTTAATTTTCAGGAGCACAAGGGTTGTATACCGTCAGCTGAAATGAAACCTGAGGTACGCCTGTGAGTCATGATGTGTAAGTCTGACTTAGCTTTGCTGTCAGCGTGTCTGCACCTCTAGATCCCTTGTTTGATTAGTTTTGATCACGTGGTGATCAAAGTTTAATTATCTTTTACAAGCAGTAGTTTTCCCAAGTGCTCTCGTTGTAACTTTGACTGATTTCTTGAATACCTTTTAATAGTCTCGGATGAGGTTGTTTTGTATCACTGCATAGAGTGGGAGAAGTCTCTACAAGATGGAAGTATTTTCAGTCTCTCACAGACCTCAGCCATTGGAACCTCATTTTGATGTCTTTTAGAAGCAGTTCTTCATAGTAAGTTGGGCAACTTGACCTAGGGTCTGCATCTCCAGCCCAGTTACCTTCCAGTTGCCATTTACACCCTTTGTTGGCTGCTTCGATCTGGCTTCTGGTGCTTAAGAGAATTAACTTGAGATATTGCTGGTTTGGGCTTGGGTGTGTTAAGCAGGTAGGTGTAAATTGGCATGATGAACTCTGAATAGAGTTATTACTCCCAGCTTTGTGGAAACAATAGAATGTCAGCTAGAGGGAACACCAGCACTCTCCTACAGAAATACCTGTCAGCTACAGGAGTGCAGTTCTACTTGTAATAAAAATCTAAGCGTTGAGATTTGATTCAGTGGTGCATCTTTTGTTGTGAAATACAAGCAACCAAACGTTGTTTTGTTGAGCCTCAAGATTTCCAGTGCTATCTTGTCTTTACACATCTCAGATACCAAGATCAGTGTATGTTGTTTTCTTAAGGATGTTTATAATGTGTCTATTCATGCCTAAGGATCCAGAAATAGTATTTGAGTCAATTGGTATGTAAATCATTCTCTGCTTTGGAAAGATAGGTCGTTTCTCCAGCAGTAATTCAATCAGAGCTTGGGTTTTGTATAACCACAATAACCTTTGCCTAAATACAAACTTCATGTTTCTGAGCCATAGTTCTAGTACTTCAGTTGCCTTGAGTAGAAATGCCATAAATTAAAGCGATCTTTTCTGGGGTAAAGATGGGGCAGGAACCCCAACTTTTTGTTTTCAGGTTTTTGTGCAAGACTAACATCCAATCTGCCAAGTCATGTATTGTCCTGCCCAGACCTTTGACCAACACAAGTGTCTCTTAAAATGGTTTTATGTACTTACAGGTCAGCTAAAATCACCGAGCACTGCAGTGTGATTGCTTTGTGATCTGTCCCCTTGCCTGCTATTCGTTTGGCATTAGGTATTCCACACAGGGACAAACATTTAGCTTAGGCTCTCCAAACTCTTGGTTTTGTTGGTGCTGGTGGAATTCAGTGTGGGCTGGCTCTGGAGGATTCCGGTTTCACACAGCATTTTTGACCAAGGGAGGAGTCTCTTACGGATCGGATTGGTTCAAAGACCAGCTCCCATAGTGAGGTTTTGCTGGTTAAATATGTGTGATGGTATTAGCTTATGGTGTGAGTACGAGTGGTGGTGTTGGGAATCTCTTGGTTGTTTGCTGTCTGGAATGGCGCTGGGTTGTGTAACTTGTCTACTCTGGTGTAGCTTGCCTCAGGGTTGTCAGGGATAGTGATGCCTGTGTCTTCTGTGTACATGTATGCAGGAGGTGCTTCCCTACCTGGAGCAACATCTGGATGAGCAGTAGGATGCAGTTCTCAGCTTTGCCCTTGGTTTCAGGTGTCTCCTAAGCAACACAACTGCACCTAGGAAAGACACATTTAATGACAACCTGGTCTAGTGGAGGTTGTACAAGCCTCGTGGCAGGAGGTTGGAACTGGTTGGTCTTTAAGCTCCTTTCCAACCCAAACTCTTCTATGATTCTATGAATAACTATTTCCCCAAGAGGGCTTGGATGGAAAAGCCTTAAATTACGACTCATGGGTTGAATTCACATCCTTGCTTGGACGCTTGGCGTTTCCCCGGCATAGAGGTGCTGCTAGGAGGAATAGGGGTGCGCGGTGGGTGTGCGTCTGCCTGTCTGTCAGCCGGACCGGGTTGTGTGTATGCCTGCAGGTTGGGGTGTGCAGGGGCAGAGCCGTGGTGGGGAGCAGAGGACCCCCCGGAGGCTGCGGGTCGCGCAGGGTGAGCTCCCCCCCCCCCTTGCCCTTCGCATTTTGAGGCTAAACCCTCATTTCCGAGGCTGCGGCCGCGCTGCCTTCCCCCGGGGGGCTGCGGCCGCGCTCTCCGCGGGTCCCCGCCGGCGCCGCGCCC
>JASSUY010016303.1:0-22195 GCA_032466535.1 Forpus xanthops | reverse complement strand
TTTATGTTGAGGACACCAGAACTGCACACAATACTCCAAGTGGGGTCTCATGAGAGCAGAGTAGAGGGGCAGGATCACCTCCCTCATTCTGCTGGTCACTCTCCTTTTGATGCAGCCCAGGACATGGTTGGCTTTTTGGGCTGTAAGTGCACACTTCCCGCTCATGTTCATTCTCTCATCAGCCAACACCCCCAAGTCCTTCCCCTCAGGGCTGCTTTGAATCTCAGCTCTGCCCAACCTGTAGCTCTGATCCTGCTGTAGGACCTTGCATTTGTCATGGTTACACTTCATGAGGTTGGCATCAGCCCACTTCACAAGCATGTTAAGGTCCCTCTGGATGGCATTCTTTTCCTCCAACATATCAACCGAGTCACAGAGCTTGGTGTCATCAGCAGACTTGCTGAGGGCACACTCAATCCCACTGTCCATGTCACTGACAAAGATGTTGAACAAGACTGGTCCCAACACTGATCACTGACAGACACCATACATTAGTGATCTCCAGCTGGACATTGAGCCATCGAGTACAGCTCTTTGCATGCAGCCATCCAGCCAGTTCTTTATCCACTGAGTGGTCCATCAAATTGATGTCTCTCCAACTTAGAGACAAGGATGTCATGTGAAACAGTGTCAAAGGCTTTTTATAAGTTCAGATAGATGGCATCAACTGCTCTACCCCTGTCCATCCGTTCTGTAGCCCCATTATAGAAGGCCACCAAATTGGTCAGGCAGGATTTCCTCCTAGTGAAGCCATGCTGGCTGTCACCAAGCACCTTGTTGTTTTTCATGTGCCTCAACATGGCTTCCAGGAGAATCCGCTCCAAGATTTTGCCAGGCACAGAGGTGAGGCTGACTGGCCCTGGCTCATCCATTCTCCCCTACTTGAAAATGGGGGTTATATTTAAAACACCTTCCCCTACCTCTCTCTTCTTCCTGTGTTAACTTCACTCCAGATTTCCTGTACTTTCTCCCCACCAGCAGCACAGGCGAACAGGAAATGAGGTTATGGTCAGTTCTTCACATCCCTTTTCTGTCATTCCTTCCTCATCAGGAGAGTACTCCTCACTTTCTTCCCCTGCTCTAGCCTGGGGTCCCTTCTACAGGAGACAGTTCTTCAGGAGCTTCTCCAACATGAGTTCTTCCCATGGGGTGCAGTTCTTCACTGACCTAAGGGTCTGCAGAGCTGCTTCTCTCACATATTTCCACTTCTCTCTCTGACTGCAACTGCTCCTGCACAGTAATTCTTTCCCCTTCTTAGAGGCACTACCACTGTCACTGACAGGTGGTGGGTCTTTCTTGGAGCCAGCTGGCACTGGTTCTGTGGGACATGGGGGAACTTTCTAGCAGCTTCTTACAGAAGACATCTCTGTAGCTCTGCCACTACTGAAACCTTGTCACTCAAACCCAATTCATCATGCAAAGATATCTACCCTGAGCTAGCTCTATTATAACAATTAATTAATAAGTTGGATATGTCATCTTCTCATTATTTGTTATTTGCCTTATGCCAGCTATGTTTTTATATGGTAATACTCAATTCTTAGGCTCTCCAGCATTTTGTCACATTGGATTTAACCTCACACTTTATTGGTGCCACAGGCAATGCAAAATATGTCCTTTATTCTAGTCAGTCTAGCCAGGAAGAGGTTCTGTAGATTTGTATCCGTTCTTTAAATTCATTCTCCCTGACATTTCAGTGTTTTTCACTACAGTTGTCTCAGGAAAATACACTCTCTGGAACATGGTCTGAAATTTGTATTTTACACCTTTACATTAAAAATTGATGGTAGAACTAGTGTAACATGTTATCCAACCATGACCTATGCGCCACAGTAGTAATCTGCATTCCATAAGTATCCAGTAATAATACATTTTTCAGTATACAAATTCCAAGGCTATAAGACATATTCTGTTAAACTGCCTGACCAGCTCTTTCTCTTCCTAGATGAAAAGCCATGCTCCCTCAGTCTGCAGAGTCTCCTTGTGAACAAAATTCAAAGCTAACTGATACTTTTCTAATTTGGGGCCCACAAGGAAAAATGAAATCCTCAGTTCTCTCTAGTCTGCTCTGTCCCCAACCTGAGCCCGAAGAATGCACACAGATGGAGATGACAGATCCTGATCTACTGACATGAATGTTAAAGTTCAGCTTTTCACAGGATCACAATCTGTAATGCAGAGGTTCTGCAGGACAGAACATAGTTTTGCTAGGACACTATTCCTACATTGTGCTTCTGCGTCTTTCTCACTTGCCATCTCACTGTCGGGACAGCATCCCACCACCTTGACTTGACTCCATGCCTGTCCTAGTGTCACCTCTTGTCTTTAGGCTACTCTACATCTAAGTTACCTTCATCTCCAAATGGATTTTATCAGGAAAGATTCAAGACAGACTTAAAGAACCCACACTGCTCAAAACTGCTGAATCCCACCTCTTCTCACACAATGCAACCTCACTTTTGCCATGAACAGCAACAGAAGCATAGAACACCAAATTGGAAGGGACCTCAAGGATCATCTGGTCCAACCCTTCTAGGCAAAGCATGACCTAGGCTACATGTTCCAGCATGCTGTCCAGCCAAATCTTAAAAGTGTTCAGTGCTGGGGAGCTGGGCTCCCTCCTTTCAGGTCTTCTGTATCTAATTATCACTTGGCTTTGTGGGTAACTGAGTTCACCTGTCTGAAACTACCATGTTTGAAAAATTAGCTCTAAGAGAAAAATTTCAGCTCACAGTAATGTTTTCAATTTCCATTTGGTGCATGAAAATTGTTAAGGGACACTAAAAATATCACTACTGAAATCACAGAGATAGTGTACAAAAAGTAAAATAAAGTCCCTTAATTAGATATTAGATTAACAACTCTTAATAAACTTACATAAAGTTAGTCAATCAATGCTTTTCTTTCTCAGTATCCCCAGAGCAATTAAAATTCAGTGCACTGCAAGATCCATTTAATGATTTGGCAAGGTCTCTTTTGGAGCAGTGAGCATAGTATTAGAATCAAAACATTCTACAGGATCTTACATACATTATACAAGATTCCTACTGCAGTAGGTGTGCAGATCTTTCAAATAAAATGCATCTATTAGATCTTAGATGGTAATAGGAGGTACAACCAGCAGCTTTGAAGTCACTCTATGTGACATAATGTGAACTAGATGATTAGAATGTCCATCAACTGCATGAGCAGCCTGATGGTGAAGATGTTGCAAGAAGTGTGGTTGTGAAAGCTAAAATAAGCATGGCTTTCTTTGCATGCAGATACATTTTCAGAGGTCACAAGACTGCAACATGTCCTTTTTCAATTCTTGACTGAAAGAGGACAAAATAATTCAAACATGCTTATTTTATCTGTCCCTCCAGCAGCTGCTGTATGTGTACAGCAATTACTTTCCAACATTAAACTGCTTAAAGCAGAATTCATCGGTACACACTAGTCCTTTTTAAGCAGGTTTGGAGATAAGAAGTTCTTGAAATTGATGTAAAACCATAATTAAAAACAAACTCAAAGGCTAAAGTAGTTTTAGGAAACTAATTTTTAACAACCTTATTCTTGCCAGGATGTGTACGTGTGTGTAGTCCTTTGGTGTGACTGGATGATTATATTTTGGAATTCCGTTTACATTCATTTACTGCCTATTAAAAGAAGTACTCAGCAATTATAAAAAAAAGTGTAGGCTTTATGTGAAGAACACCTTATCTGTCAGTTCAGCTCACAGGAAGCCTGTGAAGTTCTATGGTGGTCAGTGATGAAGGAGCAGTTTTCTAGAAGCCAGAAGATGTTATGGCAAAGGAAGACCCAACTTTATAAAAATCTTTATAAAAATGTGTTCCTCCCCCTCAGGAGGCCAGAACTATCAGGAAATTTGCTCCCAAACAAAGTAATTTGAAAAACAGAAAGGCTTGACATACAAAATCATTCCTTTATCTGCCAGTGAGGAAGATGCTGGATGCATAATTAGTATTGTCCATGGCCCATTGCCACTTCAGCTCCTTCATTTCCTGTATAGGGAAGGAATAGTGCTATGGTTATGAAGAATATTTGCTGATCACTGAGTACAATGACTCTAAACTGAAAAATCAAAGTAGGGACTTAGTGATAACTCAACTTCCTCCATAGTAATATACAGGGTTTATTTGGTTTAGGCTTGCTGTTGGGTTTTCTTTTGTCTTTAAATGACATAGTTCATGGTATCTGAATGCTTTCTACAGCTCTGAAGGTCCACGCTATTAAAGACTGAGGTCTGAGGAGAACATATTGCATTCTAGAATCAGCTTCTAGATGCAAGGGAATAAAAAGTCACTGGCTATTTCCTGGCAATAAATCATGCTAAAATACTTTAGCATTTAGTCTAACCTCAAGAGATAAGCACAAATAGTGACTTATTGATGCCTGACCCAAGACACAAGCCACAGAAAGTATTTCAGAACTTTGAGTTCTGCAAAAGAAGATGGCAAAATCATCTAGAGAATCACACACAATCATTGCGTGTTTCGCAGGCTCATCTGAGTCGTGTTTTCATAACAACAGCATTTTCCAAAGGGGCTGTTGTCCTAGTTCTAGAATTAACTGAAAACTGACTTCCTATTGTCTAATGTCTATAGCCTAATTTAAATAGGAATGCACCTCAGGTGTATCAGTTGAGAACAGAAAACATAAGCAGATCCAATAGTATTAAGATAGCGAGTCTATTGAAAAACTAGAAATTGTCTCATAGCTTTGAAACCACAAGAAAACCATTGCCTTGCAAACAGACATGCCATCCAAACTGTCACTGTAAGGGCTGGTCATGCTGAACTCTTAGAGCTTTGTCCCTTTAGATGATTCATATTCACTGAGACCCATAGGTCCAGCTTCTATAGTTTCATCTGTACCGTATACATTTAATCCCTTGAGCACTCAGTCCACTCTGTAATCCAGCAAAAGCACTGTGATTTTTTCAGCTTTGAATACATCTTTTTTTTTTTTCAGCGATACATGGTTTCTCTCTATGAAATAAGAGTTCCTTAGGATCCAACATATGAAACTAAAGAAGGCAGTTTAAATAACAAACATCTAAGATTGCTGTGCACGAAGCTATAATTCCTTCATAAGAGCTGCAGAATAAAAACCAGCGTATTGCAGTTTGATATGTGCACAGTTATAAAAAATAAACCACTGACCGTATTTTTAATTACATTCACATCACGCTAGCAGAGATATAAATTAAAACACCTTTTGGTAGCTCCCTAGAATGGCACAACCTTTTTCTCCCTGTTTCAGTTAAAAATACAATCAATCTTTGCTATGAATCTTTGTATTTTTCCTAGCTTTATTCAACTTAAAAAGATGGCCATTTAACTTCAGAAAACAATCCCATAATTTGCCCCTTCCATTTAAAACCAATGCTTTAGGACAAGGATGTTTTCCTCTGGTCTCTTGCGACCAGTGTCTAGTTTAAAAGACCCAAGATCTCCACTGAGATCATGAAAGTATTAGGTAAGAATGCTAACACCATGTGAGTGGGTTAGCGAACAAGCCATACAAGCAGTAATAATTTATATGACCTTCTCTTCTGCTGATACTATTAGCTCAGTTCTCACCCTTCACTCTTCTCTGCAGGGACTTCAGAAGTTATACATCTCCTACGAGTTAGAAAAAAACTTGAGCTTTACTCAAATACATCAGGGGATCTGTGAAAGTTTGTCACAGATCATGTGTTGATGTAGGCACTGTTAAGTAGAGGGTACATTATTGATAAAAGCTAAATATTTCATCTTTCTTCACAGTCTCTAAACAAAACTGGCATTTACTTACCAGGAGGCTGAAAGTTCAGCCTTTTCAATATTATAACAAGGAAACACACTGGTAATTTCTCTCTGAAAACAGATACCATGGCCTTTCTGCAGCTGCAGCAGAGGCAAGACACAGTGTTCACTCCCTTCCCAAACAGGGGTCTGGAAAACCAATGGGGTGTCTCAGGAGCTGTGCCTTGCTGCATGCTCCGCGCACAGACCGGATACACCCAAGAGGGAGGAGGGACAGTTTCAATTCTATCTCTCTTACAGGCCAAGTCCTATTAACTGCATGCAGGTGTTTCTGAGTGTGTTTGTGCTTTAATTATTCATAACATCAGCTTCATATTTTATGGATTATTCTGCATCAGTTCTGGTACTTGCCTCATGCATTATGCATGCACCTGAATCTGTTCTGATGGTAGGCAGAAAAGACACAAAGCATGTCTCACCTGTATGCTTCTGATTGGAAAAAAGCATTTCTAATCCTGAGCCTGAATTGAATCCCAAATATGTCCTCCGTTGTCCCATCGAAGCACATTCTCCAATGAATAAAATGCAGAAATTTTTTCTTTTCCCTCACTCAGTCTCATAGTCTTACTTCTTGGCTAGTGTCAGCTTATAACAAAACTATTTCCCATACAAAACACACTTTTTTTCAGAGTGCTGGTTCACAAGTACCGCCTACTAAAAATCATAGCAAAGAGGTCTTTCAAAATAATATTTCTGAATGAACCAAAGCCATCAAATCTAAAGTCTCAAATCACAGACACTGCGTAGTACATTGCTGTTTTAGGCTAACAGGCATCAAAGAAGACAAGGGAATACATTGTTTTGATCATGCTAGTGCAGCTTACTGTTTAAAAGATGTGACAAATTATTCATAAGCTTGAGTAGAAATCCAAGTGAAAGTTATTGGAGATTTTAATTACTAATTAGTTCAGTGGAGCGTCACATACTCTGTACACCCTGAATTAGTGACTCTCCATTACTTTCTTCTCCTTTTCAATGTCACCAAAGGACAGACATTTTTTCCCATAGGATCCCAACTGTTCAAAAATCAGAGGCATT
Organism: Forpus xanthops; assembly: GCA_032466535.1. Classification (NCBI taxonomy): domain Eukaryota; kingdom Metazoa; phylum Chordata; class Aves; order Psittaciformes; family Psittacidae; genus Forpus; species Forpus xanthops. The sequence goes on along the minus strand of JASSUY010016303.1, from coordinate 15,347 downwards.
TTTCAAAGCTGTCCTAGTCAAGGAGGAAATGATTTTATGGCACAAGGAACACAGAGGTTGGATGGGGGAGACACTGGTGCAGAGGGACAAGGACTGGCACAGCTCCTGCTCAGGGAAGGGCCACGCTATCTCCACTCACTTGCTGCCAGGGAATGGCTCTAACTTCCACCAGCCCAGATCCTCACAGGAGGTCCTTTTCTTTTTCCTTGAAAGCTATTTTTTCAGGAAAATTGACAAAATAGCTCTGGCAAGGACAACCCAGGAAAGATTCTTCAATGACACAGAAATATTTTAAGAAAAACATAGCAAATTATGTAAATAGATTTAAATCACAGCCTCCTGCATTCTGGATAATTGTTTTGCCACCTACACCAACAGCACTGAATTCTGAGCATGGAGAAGAGCCTCCAGCTAATTATAATCAACCAACATCAGCCTTTGGTCCAAGCAGATACCAGTCAGCATCCTGCATTCAAAATAGTATGGGTATTCAACATGGAGAGAGCACTGTTTGGTTTGGAGTGTTAGCCTTCGCTATTGCCTTCAGCAGGACTGCTAGCTGCCTGCATTAAGGCGCCCACTGGTCTCCAGACAGAGACCTTGGAGAGACTGTAGTTGTTACACATCTGCAAAACATAAGGAAATTGTGTCATCCAGCAAGTTGCAGACCCTATTTTTAGTCCCGTTAAAATAAATTAACCTTACTTGCATTCTCTATTCACGCTCCCCTATTTATCAAGTGGAAATATAACTTCATGCGGTATCATCAAATGATGAATTTTTCACTTACTAATGTACATACTCTTGCTCTAAATGTGGCAATGGTTTGCACCATCCTCCACCATAGACAGCAGCTCTTTTCTCACAGTTCAAGCTTGCTATTGCAACACCATGAGAGGCAACCTGCCCTCCAGCCTTCCAAGACAACCATGATCTTTTTTTACCAAACTGCTTTGTTATTTTTAACATTCCTGTATCATGCAATGTTCAGATATTTCCACCAGTTTTGAATTTGGGCTGCCAGCTCCTATTTTCAGCTGTAAGCTTCCTTCCTATCACTTTGGACCATACACAAACAGCCACTGCACTCTCATTAAGCCACCTCACCATGTGGAGGAGGTCCATTGTACATACAGTTCGATAGAGACTTCGTCATTTTGACAGGCCTACTCTAAAACACATTCATGCCTTTTCAGCAAATGTTTCGGAAGAACTGGGATATTTATGCATAAAATCAAAGGTAAACACATAGAATCACAGAATGGTTTGTGCTGGAAAGGACCTTAAAATCACCCAGTTCCAACCCCCTGCCATGGGCAGGGACATGTTCCACTAGACCAGGATGCTCATGGCCTGTCCAATCCGGCCTTGAACACTGGCAGCAATAGAGCATCTCCCATTTCTTTGGACAACCTGCTCCAGTGCCTCACCATTCTCACAGTAAAGAATTTCTTCCTTATATCTAACCTGAACTTCCCCTGTTTAAGTTTAAATCCATCATCCCTTGTCCTATTGCTGCAGTCCCTGATGAAGAGTCCCTCTCCGGCATCTTTTTAGGCCCCCTTCAGATATTGGAAGGCTTCTCTTCTCCAGGCTAAATAGCCTAAATTTTGGTACATGTTCGAGTCCTGTGCATAGTAGGTTTTGGTATCTGTTTGCAAGAAAGATTTTTAAGTACGGAAAAAAAAATTAAGCAGAATGTTTTAGGGAGAACATGTCCTCTTCTAGAAGGCAAAATCTAGGATCCTACCAAATAAACCTTCTCCCAGAATACAGGAACTGGATATTTTCTCCCCTAATTTTCTCCTAGGTGAGAAAAGTGCTATGTGCCAGCAGACAACTGAGAATTATGCTGATAAAAGTGACACCTATGGAAACAACTTTCTCTATGTTGCATCTCCTAGTTAAACCTGAACAGCTCCCATAACACACAGGAACAGGAAGAAAGAAGAGCAAGTGAGACTTGGTAGTAAACCAAAGTTTTCTTTTCGAACTTTATCTACCCAGTGATTGTTCATGGCCAGGTTCAGCAGATTACTCGGGTACACAAGCTGCTTAGCCATTCAGCAATGGCTTCATAAGCTCCCATTAATTCTTGCTAACCTGCCCAAAAGAAACTCCTCAATAAAAAGGAGGTAGTTCAGCAGAGGTGCTGTGACTCATTTTCAAAAGGCCATATTGATATATTTTTTATAGTGTTGCTAACATGCAGGAAAAGCTTACGCTTGACTTCTTTTCTACAACCAACTTCTTTGCTCAGTCTGTCAGTACAGTAGATATTCTTTTATGCAATTGCATAAGGTAACAATGGGATCTGCAGCACTCATTATGTCATTTTAATTAGCTAGCCAAATGTTCCAAACATTTGTTAAATAAATTAGTATATTTTTATGTTTGAGCTGTATACTCATTACCATGCAAATACTTCTGTAATATGAATTTCCAAAGCAGGTTGAAGTGAATGAAAGACTGTCACAGAGCTCAGTAAGTTTGAACTGGGTTATTTTACACAACATATCACAAGTATCAGAGACCTGCCTTTCCAGATAAGGTGAACCAATTCCAAGTCCTTTTGTTCTAAGGTAAGAATTAAACATCCTACATATAGAGCACTTTTTATCACTTAAGTGCTTTGCAGGCACTAACCACATAATAATTAAATATTTATATTTGCATGATTAATAATTTCTTTTTACATTATATGACAAGAAAGAAATGTTGAGAGAAGTAATCTGCCTTGGAAGCAAGCCATGAATTTGTGCATAGTAACTTTGACATTTGTTGATTCAGATATGTTCCTATTAAAAATCTGGCAGCTTTAGAAATAGAATGGTGGATGTAGTGATTCTGGTGCAACACCTTCAACTTCATTTTACCCTGTATCAATAACTTGGCTGAAATTAAAATATTGTACCGAGAAGGCCTATTTTCCACACTAAGCATTCTTTTAGGATTTATGCAGCAATGACTGATGGATATCAGGTCAGCATCCTGATTTGGGGATTTTATGGTATCTATCTGCATCACATCTGTAATGTTTCCTTTTGTATAGTAAATTGGTCTCCTTTGAACAACTATTAAGGAGACATTTTTCCTCTCTCCAAGCTTACACATTTCTTGCATGTTCTATTTTGCAACTTTGGATATAATACGTTTTTTAGTCCACTGCTTATAGAGGCAGAAAAAAATACATGTATCAATATACATTCTTGACTAGTAAGTTGCTTCCTTATTACTTAAAAAGAATTGCATAGCTTCTCCAAGTAGGTAAATTATAAAGAGCAGATCCTCAGTTGTTAGAATTCAGTACAACTCTGCCAGAGTTAACCCATTTACCGCAGCTGAGAATAGGGGCCCAGAGGGTGTCCTTGTTATTTATTTCCTTATTACACACATCTTTGCTAGGTTAGAAAGTTCCTAGTTCTCATTAATGCAGTTCCTGCAGGAGTTACACAGAGGAAACAATTGAAACCCTGGAAGATTCTTTCTAATCTAGTTGACCAGCTTTATCCAGTTTCTTTCTCCTCCTTCTAATAATCCCCCCAAGACCTAGCATAGAAGAGCCCATTTCAGCTACTGTCATGGTTTAAGCCATAAACCACACAGTTTGCTCACTCACTCCCTCCTCTTTCTTCCCCCCCCCCCCCCATTCTGGGGGGGAGGGTGGGGGGTGGTGTGTGAAAATGGGGAGAATTGAAAGAATGTAACTCCCACTGGTTGAGATAAGAACAGTCCAGTAACTAAGGTATAACACAAACCAGTGCTGCTACCACCAGTAATAACAATGATAAGGGAAATACAAGGGGAGAGGATACAACTGCTCAACACCCAACAACTGAGCCATGAACTGAACTCTTCCAGGTTCCTGCCCCCAGTTTTTACATCCGGGCATGACTTGCTGTGGTATGGAATACCTGTTTGGTCAGTTTGGGTCAGGTGTCCTGTTTCTGCTTCCTCCCTGGCAGAGCATGAGACTCAGAAAGTCCTTGGTCAAATCAAAAATTCTAAGCCGTAACTGAAAACATCAGTACTATCAGTGCTGTTCCCAGGGCGAAAGTCAAAAACTACTAAGAAGGAGAAAAACAGCTGTTACTGCTGAACCCAGGACAGCTACTCACCACTTGAAGAGAAGCAACCAACAAGTTTTATTTTTTTTTTATTATTATTTTAGTTTTTAGAATGCCTTGGAAAGACTGTTATTTGTGAAATACAAGCGATTGCGCTGGTATTTTTAATACTTGGCCAGAAAGAAAATTGTTTCCTCTTCTCAATGACTTTAGAATAGATTCTGAAAGTAGTAAGATCTATAGAATGCAGGAACGCAAATTAAAATTATAACTTTTAGGCTTATTTAGATACCAGGACATTGAGTGCTCCCATCAGAAGTGACTAGGAGTTTTTGCAACACTCAACCTGCAAATAGCTTGCTACCTCACCCAACCCAGAGATTACTCTTCTCTGGTGAAGCCTGGAGGTGTCTGCCTTAGCTCTGGGGCTGCATAAATGGCAAGCCACAGCTCCCAGGAGGCCCTGCTGCATGAGGAGCTCTTGTCACAACACTGTAAAGATGGCTTTTACTTTATTTCTAACATGAACTCACTAGCTTCCAGTTTTATGCATCATCCCTGAATATACTTTCCACATTCTGGATGGAGGCAATAGGTGCATTTTATGATTATGATAAGCCATTAAAATGAAGCACAGCTAGTAGAAAACTAGACACAGCCACTAAAATAATCCAAGAAAGAGATGGTAGCCAAGATATACTAGCTCTATGATATACTATTCTTTAAATACCCTCTGATGCAAAATTCTTACATATTTTTCCTTTCTGTCTTAGTTTTGCAGGATTGCAACTGGCTTATGAGCAAGCTACAGGCTTCCACATGCTGTTGGAAAGGTGTTAGCTTGTGTAAACAACAGGGCAATAACAGAAGAGCAATAACAAAAGCCTCTGATCTGTGCAGTAAGGAGGCTATACAGACATAAGACACACATCCCAGCAAGTAGAAAGGCCAGTGAGTACTCTCCTGGTTTTCCAAGCACTATAGGGTAGAAACTTGCGCTCAAGAAAATTTATCTCAAATCAGAACAGAACCTGAAAACTAAAATGGCTTGTAAACATTGAACAATTGCACAAAATGAACTTGGGACTACACTGGAAAAGCAGCCAGGATACACAATATTCTTTGAGATATACAACACAGGAATAGCCAGTCTCTACTGACTCTTAAGTCAATGCAGGCTTTTGAATGCATTCTTTCTACTTGTGGCTTTTCAGGGCAACAGAAGATATGGAATGATTTTTTTGGATTTACAAATTAGTTTTAAGTAATACACAGATTTTTCAGTCTCTACCATTATACATGGAAAGGCTACTCTGAGCAAAGACTATTATCCATAGCAATGTGATTTGTTTTGTGATGATGCCCATTGAGAACTGGCCTAAATTTTGTTTACAAACACTCATACCAGTTTTGCATTTGATAGGAAGATTTCTAAATGCATACCAACATCTCCCAACAATGACAAGCTAGTTCTATATCCAAGGAGTTCTGAAGGGCACAGAGCAGCATTTCTCTGCTTGCAACCACCACCAGCATTATCCAAACAACTATTATCATCATTCTTATTCAGTCACAGTATCAATTCCCCCAAAAAAACATATGTCATTATAGCTTTTTACAATCTTGGCGCCACTAGATAGTGCTGATGTTATTTTTGGCCTCATAAAAGGGCCAAAGACAGCTGTAGCACAATCCTGATCTTGCTGATATTGGTGATAGGACACCAATGTGCTGGAATGCAAGACAGAAGAAGTTATCCACAAGTAAACAGCAGAAACCAAAAATGACAGAAAAGCCCACCCTACCATATACCTTGGGGATTTTTTTCAAAGATCATTGTAATCAGATATGCATATTACAGTGTAACAGTCCAACGATAAACAACTTGTAAGATTTCCTTATAGGAATTAGGACAGTCTATCATTCAAGCTCCTGAGAAGACTAATCAGTAGCATGTTCATGCTGTTAAGCTGTAAAGTGCTGCTGCCAGCAAAGTGTTAGTAGAACCCTGGTCACCATATGATCAGGTTGAAAGAGCCTGTAAAAAGAACATGAATCTGTTTATAAGGGGAAATTGTTCTCTGCAAACTGCACTGACAGTGATGTTAGAAGAACAAGTTTATTCTTTAAACTTTTGGGGGGCTTTGTGACGTTTTTGGGTTTTGTGGACAGCAAACAAGCAAGCTTTGAGGAGCGGGCTTTGGGAAGACTGGCTTGAAGCACTATTTCTCTTCCCTGAGAGACATGTGAGAAGAGCAAGTTTGTCAAACCTGGTGTTCAACCATTCCTTTATGTCCCTAAATTAGGCATTTCCACAGAACTCTGCACAAGTCAAGACTGCTGAACATATTTTACTAACCCACCTTGGATACATAGGGCATATAAATCATCCCTAGAGCTCATAGACTTCAGAAGGCAATAGATGGCAGGACAAGAAAGCCAGTAAGACTGCAAAGCTTAGCTGCTCAAGGAATATTATCTAAAATATGCCTCATGTTAATGCCAACAAGCTCTACTTAAAATCCAGTTCTAAACTTTTTGAAAGTTGTTTTGATCTACAGTAATTAGCATTCATTCATTAAAATTCATTATTTACAAATATGCATGTTATGAAACCAAGAAAGTTATGCACATCAATGGAAAATGTTTCATTATAGAAGTGTATTTGTATAGGTTATCACATTTGACCTCGTATTACAATTTTCTCCTGTTATTTTGTTTAAGCATAGTGTTCATTTAATTTTTATAGCACACTATATAATCAGACATCACAACTGTGGGAATCTGTTCTATTGCTGCAAATTTACCCTGCGGCTCTCAACAAAGACTTGGGGGTGTAACGCCAGGATTTGTTGTACCCAACCACTGTTTGACACAGTGGATACTCTTGTGACATGTAAGCTTAATAGAAAGATTATAGCAAAGGGATTCTTTATTTAATTTTCTTAAGATCGAAACATAGCTTTGGGGCCCAATTATTTTTAATCATTATTTTCATTCTCGTCATTACGTTTAGGCTTCATATGAACTAATTAAAACAAGATAATATTTTCTACCTTTTGATATCTCGAAAACAAACAAATAAAAAACCCAAAACCTAACTGTCATGGGTTTTCCTAAAAAAAATATTGGTTGGGGAAATATATTTTAATTTCCCTAAAACCATTAAAAAGAGTTGACAATTTTGCCATCTCCAGTGATAATGTAAAGTTCTTCAACTCCCATTTTATCCAGTTCCAACAGATTTGGTATTTTGCCTACTATCTAAACAATGTTTTAAACTATTCCACAATTCTTTCACAATTTATAGACTTTTAGATGTTGCTTTTGAAAAAAATATTTCCTTATAGTTTATTTATATTGGGCCTCTAATACAGTGTTTACTGCTTGCTGAAAATAAATCAGTAACACCAAATAAAGGTGAGATAAACCCCCAATATTTGACATAAACTGACTTAAGATGAATACCTCTGGCTGTAGACGCAGTAAAACAGTACTTTGTTAGAACCTCATTTTGAAGAACTTTGGTGTTTAATCTTTAAATCTCAGTAAAATAAATTATGTTTATATATGCCAAAGTAATTACCCCATCAAAAGAAGGTGCTTTCACACAGGCTCAAGTGTAACAGTGGTAGGCTTTTCATATTTTTCATACAGTTGGAATCATTTATTTTAGCAGCTATTCAACAGGAAAGAAACACTTAATGCTGCCATTTCCAACATCCTTAAAGTATTATTTTTAAAACCACCTAAAGATTTCAAAAGCAGGGGCACAATTCTTTGTTGATTACATTTTATAAGTTGTTATAAATTTTTTATAGAAAGGAATTGCTCGCTATTAAATACTCCAGGGTTTTAAAGTTATTTCTATAGAGCTATTTTTAATTTATACACACATACACACAAAAATAGCTATATTAAAGGACGCAGCAAAGTCACCCAATTGAAAGTTAGCACATGCCAGAATTAGAGAGGCTTAAGAAATCTTCCCTCTATCTGTTTCTATGTGCAACTCCTGTACTGCAAGTAGCACCACAAACACGGAATACCATTGTGGAGTTTGATAGTGGATCAGAAATGCTGGGGTGGAAATTAAGGCTCTGTGGCCAACCATAAATGTAGCAATTTCTAACTCTTGAGGGCATGATGACAAATTCATTTGCTCTAAATTTACGATACTGTGATTATTATCTTTTCTAAATTAATAAACAATTTCATCATACTGTTACACTTCCATTTCCTTCACTTCAATTGCCTATAGTGCCACTGGATGACCTCACCACATGCCAGGCTGGTGGGGACATGTGCACTGGCCAGGAAGTGTATAGGCAGGATGAGAGCCCAGCAAGTGTTCCTCAAACTCGGATTGCTACTTTGGTTTTGCACTTTGTGTTTTATGTAGCATGCAGTGTTACTGCTGCCACTTTGGCTAAATTAAGTTTTAGTTCTTCGGAGTGCTTCATATTCATATATTAATTAGACTAGATACAACAATTTTCTTGGTGAAAACAAGAATACAGAAGAAAAATTGCAACACGCAATAGTTTATAATCCAGTTAACTAGCATACATGGGAATAGGAACTGTGGCTTTTCTGCAAACTCAGGGGCTTCCAGTTAAATATCAAACACCATCTATGAAAGTCAAAGACATTAGACATAGTTTATAAAAATATTAAAGAGCCTTCACTACTGGAAATGACTGGGCAACCTCTGTCATCAGGATGATTTCTGCAGGTATTAACTTCACTCCAAGAATTTCTGAGCAAGTTTCTTCATTCCACACCAACTGTTCCATGCTCTTGCAGAAGAACAAAAAAAGCCCAGACTATAAAAATCAACTACATGAGAACCATCTCCATCTGAATTCCCCCACATGCAGAGTATGCCAATACCTGGCACAGCAGTCAGTTGTGATTAGCATGCACCCATGACTGCAGCAAGATCAAAATCAACATGAAGGAAAACTTAATTCAGCTACACATAGTTGAATTCTTCACAAAGTGCTTTATCATATACTCCGTACCAAGGAAGAGCACAGTGCAGTCTGGAGAAAAGAGGAATTGGATGCTTAGTTTTATCAATAGGGACATGTGTAAGATTAAGATACCAAAAAAAATAGCCTTTTCCCCTCTTTTTCCCTCCCTCTTTCCTCTAGTTTTGCCTTTGCTGTTCTAACTTATAGCGTTCTACAGAGGGCAAAAGCCCAGAAGAACTCAGTACACTGGCACTATGCCTGGAAAGTTGACATATTGCACATATATTTTTCATGTTTTCAAAAATATATGTGCGGTGGGTTTTTTGCATGAATTACTGTACGTGTTTGGCAGAACACCCCTCCCTTTATCCTGAGCAACTACAGAAGGACATTCTGCCTTCAGTTCCTGCTGAAACTTCCCACAGAAAGATCCTCCTTCAGAAAAGCATCCCTTGCTCAGAGCAGCTCTGAACTATTCTTGTAACTGTCAGCAAGAGCTTGAAAAGAAGCAGTGGGAATGTAGTGTTTTATAATAGACTGGAACCCGATCTGAAGCTAAAAGCAAGTACGGATTTCACAGTATGGTTCAAATCACAGGCAGGGCCAACAAACAATAGTCCATGGATACAGAAGTATCTTATCCTTCTTCTTAATCTGTCTTGATATGCTAAGATAAAAACCCACCTTTCTTAAATAATGGCTGCATCTCCAACACCACATAAAAGATTTTTAAGCAAGTGAAGTAAAATCCACTTGGACTGGAAAATGAATCTAACTTTAAAATGTGCCTGTGCAATTTTTTTCATAGCTCTGTACTTGTCCTACCTGCACTCAAGTTATCTGAACACCTGCCAGCCTTCATCAAGACATTGTGCTTTAGGGCAGCTTTGTGAGCTTGTTTGAGCGTGGCACTAAAACTTCACTGCATCCTCCTAGAGTCCACCTTGGAGCTGGCCAAGCTGTGCCTTATCTCTGTGAGATACTGCAGGCAGGCTGAACCCTCCTTACACAGATGCTCAGTTGCGGACTCCTATGGGAAGGTGTGAAATGCTCATTTATTCAACACAGTAATTCAGAACCTATGTTTTATACCAGTCATTTTGGAGTAGTTAAGTGCAAAAAGTCAAAAATCCTGCACTGAACATAAGGATTTATGAAATTCTAATACTCAAGTTTCTGTTTGAATGCCTGGAAACATTTTCCTGGAAAAAAGGTTGTCCACATTTCCTTTGTTCAGTTCTCATTCAGTTTCACTTCAGATGCTAAAGATCAATATACATCCCTCTATATTTCACTAAAGATCAATATTTTTAAGGGTATTGACCTCTAATTTGATGGTGAAACTGAAAACTGCCACTAAGGAGAAAATGAAGTCAGTGTTATGATAGGTCTCATGCAGACTTAGTGGAGTGTAAATTTAAGTCCATGTGATGCCAATGGCTTTTTCCTCAGTCTCCAGGTTTTTCATCCATAAATGCATAAGACTTTTAAATTCTCATATAAGGCTATTAGGATCTAGTGCAGTTTTGTTTATCAAGTTTAGCCTTATGAATCATTGAGTTGTAGTTCAGCTACTGCACAATACCTGTAGAGAGAGGACACAGCAAAAATACTGCTTATGTCTCCTCAGCTATTCAAGAAGACATTTTTTTCTCCTAACCATTGGAATTATTCTTCTAAATCAGCCTAGAAGCTGGTACTTTCAAGTTTTTGCAAATATGAAGATGCCTTTTCATTGATGGCAAATATTGCCACCAGGGTCAGTCAATTTGGAATCAGACAGTGCAGCCCTCAGCAGATACGAGGGTAAGGATGGTCAATGACTTACAGCAATGATAGATCCTACTCTTTACAAGTAATAATGAAGAAGGTTGCTGCAGGGTGTTGGACAGCAATCTGCAAGGTTTGGATGCTCCCATAGCTTGAGCACTAGTGGAGAGAGCTCACTGTATGCTCCTGAAGCTCCAAATCTTATCAGACTCATCCTATCCTAAAATCAGGCTTTCATTTCCAGGTTTTGCTCATCCCACAGTCCCTTCTGAGGCAAGCAGCCCAGTTCGAATGGCAGATGCCTTCAGGAAAAACTATCTTCCTGCTTGCCTGGCCCTTTGGAGACCTCTATACAGTCCTGGGAAGGAGATGAGGAGCAGGAGGTTTTGAGTTAACATGTACACAGAGATAAAGCAAAGAGGATATTTCTTTCCCACATGAAGATGCATCCCACTTGCTCGCATGGATTTTTAGCTGCCCTTTTATTGCCTAGTCGCTCAGTTTTATTTGCTGTACCCTCATATGCCAGGTCCTGTACCCAAGGCTCTGTGTACCTGTTATAACTGTGAGTATACCACTGCATAACTTAAACCTCAGAAAAAAAAAAAAGAATATAAAAAATAATAACAAATTTAAAAGTCTCTCTTCTGAGACCAGTTTGTCTAAGTGCACACAAGAATGATGGATAATACATAGACTAACTTATACCTGCTGTATCCAGCATCAAGATGAGAATTGCTGAGGAACCAGCCCACAGCAAAAAATACCAAGTTTTATTCATTGGGACGTTACAGTTACTCTATCAGTTACATCTTGCTATATTTATTTACTGCACACTCTTTCTACTGCTCCATTTAATCTTCTGCATACTCATAGCTGTTTCCACAAACATTAAAGGTCAATATCAATTTTAAAAGCAGTATTGTATGAAACCAGATAAGTGAAATAAGGAAAACTTACTATGTCACCTGTACAGCTCTGGATTTTGGACTGTTGGAAACACAAATGATTTATACTTTTACCACTAAAGCAGCACTCCTATATTCATTAAATATAACTATAGAGAACACTTTGTTGTTGTTTTTTTTTCTGTTTCAGGACTGACAAAGGGGAGTGCTTAATGACACAAAATACAAATTAGTCTAAATATCACCTTCCCCCTTCCCCCCCACACCCCAGCATGAACCTCTTTTGAAATATGTCTGCACTGTACAGTTTTGTAGTCTCTATTTCAGCAGCATCATCCAGGTCTCTGAACACTGCCTTCCAAGAAGGAATTCTTTTTCCTGAGTTGGCATGAAGTGGTTTTTAGGAGAAGCCAGCACACAGCAAAGGGAAGAAGGAAAATTATGGCAACACAACAAAACACCACAGATCACAACTTGTATCTAAAGACCCCAAAGAGCTGAAAGACAGATTTCAAGTCTCTGTGTGTGCAGATATATGTGTATACGCCTATCTATATGGATTTCCAGGCTTCCCTTCCCCCTGCTCAAAACACTGTATTAAAATAACTACTGGCATGGAACATCAGAAGTCAAATCAGTTATTACTAAGTGAATCAAGAGGTGATCTTTGGTGAAGTATGAGAAACAAGTGGAACAACAAGGAAAAGTGATAGGGAGAGAGCCAGTCTGCCTTTCAGACTGCATTCATGGGCTTCTAATGTTTGAGCCTTTTTTATAACATTGATTAATAAAAGCAGTCTTTGTTCATGGATTCACTGTGAACACCATCTGACCATGGAAATTTTTATACACAATTATCATTAAGCACCTTAGATCCATTATATATCTGTATATACATATAAGTCATTATATATATTAAGCACCTTCAACACATTATATATCCAGGAAGTAACCCCACAAATTTAAAGGATCAGTGCTGAATCACTGGGAAAATGGATGCTCATCCCTTCATATTCAGTCCTTTCTCCTTTCCAGCACATATATTGCTAATTGTGTAAATTTAGGTAGTTTGCAGCTGAAAAAAAAGCTTCAAGATGAAACTACAGACTTGGAAAATCTAAAGGAAATAAAAACAGATATTCCAAAATGCATTGCACTGACAGGTTATTATTATTTTTAATCAGGGAATAGGTGAAAAAAGTACATCCTATATCAACCATATAGCTCTACCAGGCAGCAACTATAGTTCTGAAAGATCTTAGAACGGGGCATAGGGATACTGAGGGAGGCATACCATTCAAAAAAATGTGACAAAAATTAGTGTTTCCACAGCAACTTCCTCACTGTTCATGATAGACCATGACAGATCAGGGGGACTAAAAACACAGGCAGAGTTCAGAAATGGACCTTACATGAATCTTGTCAGATATATACCACAGTTTCAGATGGGTAATACATTCCTCATTCCCAAGGAGATTTATATTTCTTACTAGTATCCCTCTATCTAAAGCACCACTCAGTCTAGCACAGCCAAAACTAGCGCCCTACTTTTTCTGAATACACCTTGATAAGAAAGCTGACTGGATGTGAGCAAAACCTCCTCAACAGCTGTGGGCTGCAAAGGCAACAATGACTGATTTGACAGTGACCTGAAAAGACACTTTACAACTTTTATGGACTTAATTGGGATCTGCCTGACAGACAGTAGAGACTCTCAGCTAGTACAGTCCTACTTTTTCCTTAGTGTTCACATGAACACTTCTCTAGAGAGCATCTTCCAGGGGCCTCACACAGCTGGCCTGGCTCATGAGACCATGCACCCTTCATGAGGTGTGTCACATGGAGTGGCAGTAGGGCCATAGCAGTACCAACCCTCCCTAGCTTTGGTATGCAGAGTCCCACAAATTCTCCAAGACCACTGTACTGAAACTTCCAGCATCTTCAGGGTATTAAGTTCACAAGTTCAAAATACAAAGAACAAATACCAACATACTGGCCCCAACTTGAGCAACAATTTATTCACACTGCTGGGGCAGTGTAGGTTAATATTTCTAATAGAACGATGGTTAATTCAGCCCAAATTGCATCCTTTCTAACACCTTCTTCACAAAGGCCTCCTTTGATCTGAACAACTTTATTTCCCCATCTGGAAAAATACAGGGAATACTGACTTAAATAATCTGGGAATTACATCCTTCCACCATACACCCTAAATGTATCCCAGGGTGCTGGTGACATCGTTTGAGAAATCAGCTGATTCTGACAAAAACATTTCTCCGTTCACCTCCTGCAGCGTGCAGAGTGCCTAATGGACATGAGGCAGAAGTCTACTGGGTAAGGAAGAAACAAAACCTTTATCAAGGAAAGCAGAGCATATGGTAAAGTTCCTTTTGAACTTTCCAATGCTGCATCTTCATTCCCTAGAGATTTTGCAATATCTGCCTTTCCATTTCAAGAGAGACGCACACTACTTTTCATAGCATATTAACAGCCACTTTCACATTAGGCTTATTACTAGTGTTTATTATTCTTACCTAGCTTTGCACAATATATGTTTATATATATATAAAAAAAAATACAAAGAGCAGCCATATTTTGTAGTTACAGGTTTAAAGAGCTTAAAGGGATGTTTCTGTATAATGGAGAACATACAGCACTCAGAAAATAACTGCACCATTAAAACCATCCTATGCATATTAAAAGCAGCCATTTTAACTCATTCTGAGAATTTAAAATCCTGTCCAAGCATATATAGTCAAAATGCCCATTTCAAGCATTTAATTGTTCAAAACATAAAGTAGATCTCATTCTCCTCTCATGGAAATTTTTACAGATGCAATTCCCATTAATTAATTGAAGACACTCCTGATTTACATTGACATAAGTGAGAATTTGGCTCCATTATTACTACAAGAGAGATTTCCTGACTGGGTGACACTCTACTGTTTCTGTTCACAGTAAGTGCAGTCTATTAGCAACCTTGACTTCCATACGATTGACTCCTATTTCAAGCTTAAGCTTCAAGTATTAAATACTCAGGCATTTGAATTTCAGTAACAGCAACTAAACGCTCGGGCAGAAAGGCTCTAACAGTTGCAGAATGTTTTACATATGTGTTTATATATTTCTGAGTAGAAGTAAATTACATGCTAAGGAACATGATTCAGCTCTCCAAATACTCTCTTGTGTTCTCTGGTCTTGCAGGACTCTTAAGCTCACTGTGGACTCTATGACAAGGAGCTTCTGCATTTCGAGGTCAGTAGAGACCTCTCTCAAACACATACATTATCACTTATTGGACTGAATTAAAGAACATCTTATTGCAGCTCCTGACACCAAAGGCACTATCACAGCATAAAAACAAAACAGCTTTCTTGTTCACAACATGGCACACTATGAGCATCTGTGTTTCCCAGTGCAATGGATAGTTTTCTGAAACAGGTCTTTGTTTCCTGTAGAAAAAAAATTAGGAAAACCAAAAGCTGATTATGCCTCTGTCATCTACATTTGTCATGGGTTCAGGAGCAGCAGTCGTCTTTCCCCTTTAATTAGTAGCTGGTGTAGCACTGTGTTTTGGATTTTTCGGCTTGGGAACAGTGCTGATAACACCAGTGTTTATAGTTATG
>JASSUY010016302.1:7146-18978 GCA_032466535.1 Forpus xanthops | reverse complement strand
TAAAAATCCATAACACAGTGCTACACCAGCTACTGCTTAAAGAAAAATGACTGCTGCTGCTGAACCCATGACACGTATTTAGCTGGTTTTGACAGACTCTTGAGAAAGGGAAGCATCAGCACAATAGCCATCATCACATTCAGGGACCATAACCAGAATGCATAGCATCTGAAATGAATTAGCATTTTCTGAGGCTCTCTTGTTGTGACTTTAGTTGAGACTGAGCATCTTTCCTGACTCTGAGGAATAGTGTATACTCTGCTAGTTAATCATGAAATAGGCACCTGGAATGCTGGCCAGGGAAGTGCTGGCTTATTTGTATATTGTCAGGCTGTTTTTTCCACACATTTAGTTGCTGCAAATTCACTAATCTCAGCATAAAGAAGGAATGGGAATGCAACCACAAAACACAGCTGGTATAAGAAATCCCTTTTAAAAGGTCTACCTCAGTGAAAGGTGTGGCATTTGGCTTTGCCTAATCTAGGTCTACTTTGATACTCAATTTGTAGAACTATCTTAAACTGGTGTTCTATTTTGTTTGACGAAACTGTAAATAGAGAATAACATCGGAAATTAGCTATGGAGAGAAAATACATTTTTCTGTCATTCTGAACGCAACACTTGAGAGAGCTGTTGACTCGGCCAAAAAGGGGAGAAGATTGTGTGTTATGCTAATTCCAAGTTTCCAACAAAAGAAGCATTCTAAAATGAAAGACCAGATAGTCTATGATATAAAAGTGTTCATTCCATTGATAATTAGCCACTGAAGAGTCCATCATCACTGGCCAAATTTGGAGGTCTTTATTCACTTGGGCTTGTGAACATTAAGATCTCAAGGCTTAGCTAGAAGTCTTCAGGACTGTTCAACACAGTACGTAGACCCAAGCAGTACAAGCAAGGTACAGAATATGACAGAAAGAAAAAGAATCTCTGTGTTACTTACGCATGCCAGAGGGACACTGAGAGGCGTTGCTGATGGGACTAAAACACTGCACTTACTAGGACTGTTTGTTACTTTTCTCAGTGTATGAAACTTTTCCTAGCATTTACCAAGTTAGGAAGATGCCAGGTAACCACCTATACAGAGTATTTAAAGCAATTTCTCTCAATAATTTTCATTTTGCACAGCAAATCCATATAGCCAGCCTCTCTGATACTTAGGAAATCCAAACTTAAGAGAATGTTTCAGCATCCTTTGTGATCTACTACAGTCCTGAAAGCAAATGCTAGCTGTGATAATACATCTACTTATTCAGAAATAGCTGCAGCCTCCTGAAACTCTTTGTTGTGGTTTAAAAGCAAACATTTCCAGAATCAGAACGTGAATAACAAAGTCTATTCACTAAAAAGAAGAGAGGAAAATGTAAAAAAAAAAAAAAAAAAAAAAAAAATTAAATGTAATTTTCTCTTTTTACTTTATTAAAAAAAAAAAAGGTAACACCAGGAAATTATTTTCTCTAGTTGAACATATATCCTTTAAATTTTTTTTAATCAGTCCTCTCTGTCTCATTTGCTTGGGTTATGCAGCTTAAAAAAAAGTCCACTCAATTTAATACTGCAGCAATGAAGCAGCAGGGCATCTTCATAAAACCATGTGATTATCCTTGTAAAAGTTCTGTGTGCATTTTCTGGCAGTGAAGAGAACCATTATTATTGTTACTAATGCTGAGAAAATGGTATTTCAAAGTAAAAAGAAGAGGACTTTATTAATATAGAATGCCTCATTTCCCAGTGCTGGTTATTAGTGATCTTTTGTTATTGCCTATAGTTTTTATTCATTTTCACTACAGAAATTTTATCACGCTTTCATTCCTGCTCTAATTTTCTTTCTTAATGCTCATCTTCAGAAGATAACAGGCAGCCTGCACTACTGCACTACCTTTTAAGACCTGAATAAAAGAGACTTAACACAGGACAGAAATATTGTTTGGAAAAGCAAGCATACCAAAAAAATTCAAGGAATTTCTTGTTTCCATTTTCTTTTCTCATAAATGTTATGTACTAATATCTAATTTTTCAAAGGTTTAATAAATTGCTGAAAATTCATCTCTAATACAGCCAAGAATTTAAGCATATAGTTAACTAGAACTTAAACATCCATTTCTTTGAAGTAACCAACCCTACAGAATTCCGAACTGAATCACAATCTGAAGTGCTTTGTTGAAGAAGGAAGAGAAGCAAGTTTTCAGGTTTGATTTCTAGAAGAGACAAGACAAAAGTACCTTCTATATGTCATGCCTCTGTTCTTCCTAGTGTATATATGATCTTATTAACTTGGACAGCTTGATGCAAAATAAAAGCAATGGCATATAACTCTAAGAAGGGTTTGGCTGACTAGCCACTTGGTTTGGGGGTTTGTTTGGGGTTTTGTTTCCAGATTATAAATGCCCTGAAATTGGAATTATTCTTTTTAGAATACTTCTCAATATTGGTACTCATCATGTGCAAATTTACTTACCACTTCACTAGGTTTCTAAGGCAAGTAGTGAATTGCAGCAAGTCAGTACATTATGCTTATTTCGAATCAACCAAGGTACACAATTTTTTTTATGTTTTCCTACAGAACAATAGGAGTAAACAGTGCTGGAGATTTCAAACACTGTTTTCCGTGACTCAGGAGTATTTATAATGACTTCATTTGCTTTCATTTTCAATCTGGAAGACATACAAGAAAGGCTACAGTTATTATGTATGGACTCAGATTTCTTGACAGTGTATTGCTGGAGATATTTGTTGAAGTATATGCAGCAGCAACTGCTAAAATACATGACTTAAAATTAGGGCTTTCAATAATGGAACCAAGGATAACATGATGTTTCCTAGTGCATATTCCTTTTTCTTTTGGTTTCTAAATCCTGAATCTCACATCTGCATTTTTTCAGCATACATATCTTGAAGAAAAAATTGTTCTTCTTTAACTATCCTTATCTCTTTCCTTACACTTTCTTCCTCAATTAGCTTTCCACAAATATCCTAATAAAATACACAAAACTGAAACAAAAGACAGGCAAGTTTCACAAACATATAATTATATGTATAGGAGGTCGAAAGCCAAATTCTGTCTTTTACTGTGAATTTTGAAGAAAGCCATGTTTGAATCCAAGGTAGTAATTTCATCTTGTCGTAGAGCTGTAGGCAAAATCCTAATTCTCTTTCTACATGTTTTAACAACTAGAATCAATTTATGAGATCAGGTGCCTTTGCAAAATCATAGAATCATAGAAATTTGTTCCTTAGGAGAAAGTCTCACCCCTTATTTTTTGTTATTCTATAGTTATTTTAACCATTTTATAGACTTAAGCCACATTAGGATAAATGCCTCATACAGATTCCTCTCCCCCAGTGATTAGATAAGTAGGTTGGAATAGATGTCTGATCTCCAGTAAAGTCAATCATGCTGGGCTGTATCTTAAGCCAAAGCAAAGACATGAAAAGCAAGTCAAAGGAAAGACCTATAATGCATCGTACATTTTTCTTGATTCTACCTCCTGTCATGTCTTTTTGATTGCAATGATGAAAATCTTGGCCAGTAATAAATGCTTTCAAAAATCCTACTCATAGCTTACAAGTACAGAAAGATAAACTAAGTGACCAGTTCAACCAGTTTTCTGTCATTTGCATAATGCCTGCCCGAAGGAAAGGCTAACTCTAATCCATTGCATCAACCATCCAGTTTAAGTGGTATTATATGTCACATTATATACATTAATTGTTTGTAAAACTCACAACAGTCTTTGTATGGTCTACAGAAGTATCATAGGTTGCCATTACATTCAATATATTTCCTCTTCCAAATCAATGTAATCTGCCATGAACTTCAAGTTAAAAAAGTCACAAGATGAAACAACAAGAGACACTTGGAATCTCTTATATTAGTTGGATATCCTTCATCTTTGACTTCAGACAAACTTTTCTCACTTCTGTGAAATTTCAGTTTAGAAGTACCTGATGTTGTTTTATCAACTGTGAAAGTTCAAAATTAAAACATTCTCCGTACTTCCATATTGCTTTCCTGCATGCAAAAGCTTATGTTTGCAGCAATTTTGACAAGAAAAAAAATTAAAAAAACAAAATAAAACCCCAAAATCAGTGAGCAAGAAGAGTACAGAGTAGACAAACAGCTTTTCTTTAGTTCTCCTTGTATATGAATTCTTTCAGTTAGACATCATCTTCACATAACTATATATTTTTTGTTTCAATAAGACAAATCAAATTTTTAAAAGCTTACTTAATGCATGTTGAATTTTTAGAAGGTATTTTGTGCATTTCATCTTTTGTCATTTTCATGCACAATAGCAATAATGAAAGCAAATAGAAACTTTCTCTTCTGAGTTCACGCAAACATTCCCATTTTTAAACCAAAAGAAGGATGTCATTACAGACTAGTGGCATTTCCAGAGGGCACATTGGCATTAAAAATAAATGCTATGCATTCAGATAAAAGCATAGATAAGTCTAAGCAATAAATAACAAATTTAGATTCATGTTTTTCAATAACATATAAGAAAATAGTTGCAAAAAAGCTTTTACCATATATATGTATGAGTACACAATGTACCTATTACTTTTAGAATAAAAGATTCTAATTCTCTTTAGCAAGCCTATTTGTAATTAATTTCAAGAAATGTGATTCTTTCACTAATGAGAAGGGTGGGTAACAGACCACTAATTAATTTACTAAATAAAGTCCATGTGAAGAATGGCTTAGTAGTATGTGTTCACCTGCTCCAGGAAACTCTTCATTAAAATAAATGTAGATACAAACTACCATGTCAAGGCAGTTTTTTATAATAAATCTTTTCGCAAGAGTTTAAAATATGTCTGAACATATTTGCCATAGCAATAAATAGATGAGGGGAAGGGGGAAGTTTCTGTATCTTCGGCCAGAACTGTAACCCTGAAAACATGAATTTTTTACTATTTTTGCCAAAGTCTTTAGACTCGTCCCTGAGCTGAGAACGAAAGTCACAGAGCTAGCCTGGGCTCACCCTAGCTGGAGCAGGGCTGAGCTGGCTTCAGGTCCTGCCTTGGGTAAGTGCCTATTTCATCCTGTTACCGCAAAAAGTGAGTATCACCACCCTACCTGAGCCTGACCTCTGCCTGTGCCTGGGTCTGGGAAACTCAGGGTGTTGCCGCCTAACAAACAAGAGACCTCAGGGGGGCAGGGGGAGGCTGAACTTGGGTAGACTGTAAGGCCATGCTTACCCCACAGCTGAGAGCAGACAGAAGGCAGTAGCCTGGAGTAAGGAAACATTCAAAAATAAATTCAGGTGTATGAAATTGAAGATGGAGGGTTCACCCTACGTCTGGTCCTGCCCGCAGGGTGCAGGGGAGGTGATTTTTTAGGATCTGCAGTTGACAGGAGAAATCAGAGGCCCTCTAGAGGTTAAAAAACGAAACAACATGAATTTTACTGTAAACTTCCCTAAAACTGTCAGGAGGAACAAAAATCTTGGCAAGTTCTTATTCTTATGACTTACACAAAGAAGAAAAAAAAAGAGAGAGGAAAGAAAATAGAGAAATAGGCTCACTACCTCATGGATCCAGCGATGTCTCCGTGGTCAAGGAGTGGAAATTCTTTCAATTGTGGTCCTTTCAATTATTGCTCTTTCAGCCCTTGTGATCCTTGTGGTCAGTGTCTCTGCTGTGGTCCATGGTGGAGATGCTCGCCAGTCGCTGAAGGGCAGTTTTGCCTGTTTCAAGGACCAGGATCTCTTGTAACCCTTCTACTGGTCAGACCCATCCACAGGGGATCTGCTGAACCCCAGACTTGGTTCATGCTGTGCCCTGGTTCACGTGTGCAGCAGGATCTGTCAATCTTTTCAGGCTTTGTAGCTGGAGCAGTTGATCTTCATGGCCTCAGGGTAGAAAGCACAGGAAAGCATTCCCCACTTTGGTGGAGCAGGATCCCTGCTCTGCCCCCCGCCACCCTAGCGATAATGAACTGACAGGTCTTTCTGTCTTCTAAGTTGCTTGAGATACACACAAAAAGGGGCTCTTGACCATCACATCGGATTCCACACATAAATCTCTCATGCACTTCATAAATAATCTGCTCCTCCTGGAGAACACGTGATGTTCCAAACTCATTAAAACTTTTCCACCCTGCAGCTCATGAGGCTTACTGAAGTGTTGACCATAGATCCCACAGGGACACTACAAGGGTGAAAACAAGACTCTTGTATTTTCACAAGGGTGAAAATAAGGTAAAAAGGGCAGGTTCTAGCCAGTTCACGTGCAGCAATTTAAAGAGTATTATTGAAGGCCTTTTAGCATTAATTATTTATTTAGACTATTGGTCTGTTAATAGCTCATTGGACTAACAAAAAGCCATAGGTGAAGGTATACTACATTTTTATTTGCTTACAACGAGATGTCAGGTGTAATAGAACATGGTCACAAGGCTAAACTTAAACAATAACTTAATAAATGCATTAAATAATCATAAACTTAATAAAAATAAATAAAAATAAATATAATCTTAATAAAATAATGAACATAATAAACTTAGTAAATAATAGCAATAAACTTAACTGCTAAAGAACAAAGTTGTTTAGTCCTCTCTTTTCCCACTTCAATGAAAAAATTTTGCAGCCATTACATAAGAATGAAAATCTTGGGAGAGATAGAATAATTAAAGACAATTAGGTAATGTCTCTTCTTCTTTCCTGCTCTCATACACTTTCTGTGCCAGAGTATTAAGTGCAAATTTCCCCCCTTCTCTCTCTTCCCCAAAGAAGGTTTGTCTTTCCAACACCCATTGACCACTGAAATGCAAGGTTAGGAAGGCAAGCAGCTAAGACACGCAGGGCAACAGAATATATGTGCAGCATCACCAAAGCAAATGTGCACCTGTGAACCAATTTGTCTGTCTTTGTTAATCTTATAATATGGAGTAGAAGGTAATCCCCATGATTTCCTTTAACAGCTTCACACATGTGGTGAAAGAGTGAGTTTTACACAGTTCCATGCACCGTGTTATGATTTGCACCCATAGCATTTAAGGTTTTGCTTTTATATATCACAAATTGGGAAGATTTTGTCTAGGACAATGTTTAGTTGAAAAAACTCTAAGCAGTTCAGGGGACTCAGAGGTTTGGGGGACTGTAGGTGTTCTTCTGCAAAAATACGCTGAATGGCACAGCCAGGCTCCAGTGATATGCTTTCGAATGAAGCAAAACAAATACTACCTTTTCAGTCTTAAAAATTATGCATGATGTTGGTGAATGAGGTAAGCACATAGCAGGTGAACTACTGATACTAATATTACGCAAAAAGGAGAAGTGGTATCCCTCATTTCTTTCCTGAACTACACCAGGTTCCTGTGGATAGAAAACAGATTAACTTTGGAAGTAAGCTGCAGTCCCAGCAGTGAGTAGTGTGATCTCCCTCTTTATATTGCTCAAGCTATTTTGAAAATTTCCCCATTTTTTATGTCGAGGCTGGTTTGCAAATTACTGTGAGCTTTACACGCAAAAAAAAAAAAAAAAAGTAAACATAAAGCTGCATTATGATCACATTTTTAAACATTCAGAATAACTTAATTTACATTATGAACAAGCTAAACAAACAAAACAAAGGCATGGAAGATAATTAATTAGCACAGTTTGCTATTCTTATTCAACTGGGTGTTTCTGATTTCCCTTGTTGTGATACCCTTTTTCTATCAGCTGCCATGAGACAAAAGACCTCTTTATAAAGGGATAGGTTGATATCTCAGTTCCATGGGTAAACATATAAAAAGTAACCCTAAACAATAATTGCAGATATCGGTAATTAAAAAATATAACAGTATAGTTGAACAGAATAAAAAGATCCATACATTCTAAGTATGGCAACATATTCACATAGTTTAATCACAATTGATATTCTCTTTATACACCTGCCTTTATAATGAACTGAGATAAGATATAGTGTGTTTTTTATTTACCATGTATGAAATTCGTTTCTGAACACATACATTTGCTGATGGCATAACAGTAGACAATGAATAATTACAAATAGCAAATTTCAGTGTTGCCATGTCTTTCTGCTTAGGCAATGAATTTTAAATTTAATTTAAATTTAATTTAAAAAACATTAAAAGTCATTGTTTATAACAGTGTGATATGTTAGCAATAATTTCTAACTTAATACCTTGTGGTACCCAAGGAATACAAGATCAACTCACAAAGCTAACAGCAGTTACTTAACATTAGGTAAAACAATCTCAATAGATAAAACAATTCCCACTCAAAAACAAGATTTTGCTGTTTTCTTCTTATGAAGACATGGAAATATTATTATAATCTTTCTACATGATGATATTTATATATATATATACATATATATATATATTCTACCAACACAAGTTCTATATTAACTAAAAGTGACTCTTTCCAGCTGCACTGTTAGAAACTTGAAAAAACACTTTGTCGATTCATAGAAAAAGAA
Organism: Forpus xanthops; assembly: GCA_032466535.1. Classification (NCBI taxonomy): domain Eukaryota; kingdom Metazoa; phylum Chordata; class Aves; order Psittaciformes; family Psittacidae; genus Forpus; species Forpus xanthops. Next base: position 10,545 of record JASSUY010016302.1, on the reverse strand, counting down.
CCTGGAACTCACAGTGGAAGCAATGTGTGGAATGTTTCTGGGCTAGGAAAACAGTAATGTATATTTAGAGATAATCAAATCTTAATAAAAATACAAACAAAAAATACGACATCTGAAAGTATATGAAATCATAGAATCATAGAATAGTTAGGAATGGAAAGGACCTTAGGATCATCTAGTTCCAAACCCCCTGTCATGGGCAGGGACACCACACACTAAACCATATCACTCAAGTCTCTGTCCAACCCAGCCTTGAACACCGTCAGTGATGGAGCATTCACAAGTACCCTGGGCAACCCATTCCAGTGCCTCACCACACTTACAGTCAAAGAGATTTTGAATTATATGGTGTCTTTGCCCATGGCAGAGGGGTTGGAACTAGATGATCTTAAGGTCCTTTCCAACCCTATTATATGATTTTATTGTTGCAGTCAAGTTTGAGATACATTGTGAAATTGACAGGAATATCTCAGACCTTGATATATGGAAAGATGAGCCTTAATATGGTAAGGTTGAGTACAGTAATATAAGCATTGGAGAACATAGTATTTGAAGAGATGATGTCACATATGCAATTTGATAACTAAATTATAGCAGTTTGGACTGTGGGGAAAGTTAAATTTGGAAAGCAATGTTCACAGATTATTGTAGAAGCCTAGAGTAGAATAAGAGATTAAGAAATATTAAGACAGCTAAGGGAATCTTGTAAATAGCTGCAATATTTATATGAAGGGATTTAAATTTCCTGGATATTAATCAGAATACAAGTTTCAAAACAGATGAGGGAAGAGTTCCAGGTATTGCCTGGTAATTTTCATTGCAAGCTCCAAGACCATTGTCTGGTTTGAGATATATCTTAGGAAGTAAACCATACACATTGTAGCCTGAATGTGCTGAAAACCAGAAATACGGACCTTTGGTCCTACAACAAAGAATGTCATGAGGCTATTTAAATTCTATTCTATGCCTTTATATTTCCATGTCTGGGTTGTGGGCTGCTGTTCAACACATTTTCTCATTCAGGACAGAGGAAATAAGCGAAGGAATAAAGCATGCAAAATGTGAAAGGAATATTGAGTATTCTGAACAAAGCTGTTTGTTCTTCCCCTCTTGGCAGAGAGTTCTTAACTAGATCGGTATATTCTCAGCTGGTGTAAGAATCTAATTAGAAGGAGATTGTTGAATCTGTATGCACTGTTATCAATTATCTAGTAGATGGGGTTTTATGAAGAACTATTAATTTTTTATTATTTTTATACAGCCTATGTACAGGTGTTCTCAAGCTTTCAGATGAAACTCTGTTCTTTTTATAGTAGTTTGGATGACTCCCTTCTTTTGACTCTACACTCTTGTAGTGTTCAGAAGACCCAGAGACCTGTAGATGTCTTCTCCCCAGTTTTAACCTGTATGTAGAAATCCCATGGGAGATGGCTTAAGGTTAGCATAGCAGCCTTATGCTAATTAAACCCTGTTACTAATGAAGGAGAAGGTAGTTAGATGTAGTGAGTCAATGGCTACCAGGTAAACTGAGATCTGGACTAAGTGTTTGACCTTAATTTTCTCTTATTCTTGCATCTTCTTTAGCACAGAATGAATGCGTTAAGTAGCATAGATGTGGAGCCTGGAGCAAGGCAACAGTGATGATTGAGGACATGAATGCTACCTTTTGAGACTTCCTCTTTTACCAAGCGCCTTCTGTATGCTATGTGTAGGGGATTACTTGCAGCTTGAGAACAAATGATAAAATCCACTGTATGATGCTCTGCTACAAAACAAATGCTGAAACAATATACATGGAGCATTACTTTACCTTAAAGCCCCATCTTCCTAGCTTCCCTCTGTATTTGGTAGAGAAAAAGAGGATTCTCTAAATGACGACCTAGAGAATGAGCCTCTAACAGTTGTTCTGAGTGGTCTTCCTCCCAGTAATAATCTTCCTAACTCAAAGTTTTCTTGGAAAATATTCTATAGTTATCATAAAACAAAATTTAAATTTACTTCTCTGACATACCCACAGAAGGTTACTCGTATGTATTGTAGGATCTTCAGTTACAGAGCTAAACACAGCTCTGAGCTTAACAAGCAATATCACAAGGGACTTGTGTAAACCTTCTTCAGTATGAATTCAGACCTAAGTTTTTATACTAAGTTTGCATAAGTATTGTAATAGTTTTAAACAGAGTGCTCAGGTTCAGAAAAACAGTCTGTAATGTTTTGGGTTTTTTCTTGGGTTCTGTGTGTTTAAAATTGAATGTGTGAATGAAAGATATGACTCGACATAATTAACTTATTTTTTCTTTCTCACTGCTTGCAAAAATCCACCTCTTATCCTCTTATATTTTATGAGTAGGTGCACCCTCTCAAAAGCCACTCTTTAGGAACTATTCCCACTGGAATTACCTGAGTGAAACAACAACCACAAACAGAAACAACAGTATATACTTTAATTTAACTAGAATAATTTCATATGTCATTTAACTGTTACTTTAATGTGCTACAGTTGAACTGGATTATCATGAAATACCTGTCTTTTAAATAAGACTTGGCAAAAAAACAAATGGACATTCAAATCAGATTTTTTTTTGTCAGATGTTCAGAGAGAAGATAGATTTCTGTTCAATTGCTGCTGCACCATGAGTTTGCTCATCTAAACCCAGCATTTTTAACAGAAAAAGTTCTTTAAAAGAACAATAAATAACAGAAAAAGTGTTATGAATTATGAAACAATCTATAACTTAATGAATGTATATTACTTTGATAACATTTGCTGCTTCAGTCGGTGCATGTAATGAACACCGTCCACTGAGTTGGTGGGAATGCAACATTTTGATATCTATTTGTAATTCAATACCACTCTCTTTCTCAACTAATTTTACAGCTCTGTATTCAAAACTAGCTATGAAAGGAAAATACCCAAGGTACCTACAGCTTTTCCTTAGCCATTTACCAAGACAAATTATCTTTGTTTCTCAGTGACTTTATTTCATTGATGTCTTGCAAGAGAAATAAGTGTTATTTCCATTTTACAGATTCAAAAAAGGAGCTATACAGAAATTTAGGCTGGCCATATCAAATTCGAGATCCTCAGGACAGTGAGAAGAGCATGCAACAAGCTCACTGCCCTGGGCTTCAAGTGAACAGATTTTGGATTCTTCAGAAATCTCAGTAAGCTTCCATGGGATATAACCCTAGAGGGCAGGGATACCCAAGACTGATGATTGATATTCAAGGATCACCTGCTGTAAGCTCAGGGGCGATACATCCCAACTAGAAGAAAGTGCTGTAGGAGGGCAAGGAGACCTCATTGGACGGGTAAGAACACGCTGAGGAAACTTCAAAGTTAAAAAGAGGCTTATAAAAACTGGAAGCAAGGACAGGCTGCCTTGGAAGAATACAGGG
>JASSUY010016301.1:0-21826 GCA_032466535.1 Forpus xanthops | reverse complement strand
ATTTCCCCAGGACTGGGGAAGAAAGAGGTGGGGGGGGGGTGCACAGAACTGTTTGAGGGGCCTCAAACTACGACAATAATAAAACTTCATACTGACTATTCATTTGGGTTATCCCCTATCAAAGAATTAAAATAAAATAAACCCAGCACTACCAGTAGGAATCTCAAAGCAAGAGACTTCAAAGTGATCTTTCTGGCAGGCTGCTAAGAAAGAGGCTACAGGGTCTTCTTCCAGCTGCCCAGATTTTCTGAAGCTCCATGTATGATCCAAGCACTCACCAACAAGATCTGGTATCCAAGCCTAATTCTGGCTCTGGCCCTTAATCCTTGTACTTTTGTATACAGGTCTGGTTTTTTTTTTGTAGTTTTCATAGGGGAAGTTAAACACACAATGTGTTTCCTGGAGGACATTTGTAAAACTGGTTTTCAGGTTAAGGGTCAATGACTCAAATTCAAAAGATTTTATCTAATGGGTGTACTGGGAAGCAGCAAAGTTAATTTAAAATGCTGGAATACTTGCCCAGACACCTGTATGTAATAAAAATAGTAAATAAGCATCTTCCACTTAGGAATGATAATAGAGTACTAGCACATTATTCAAAGGGATTTATTGCCTTTGCTGGTCAGATTCATGAGTAGAAAGACACCTGTGCTTGGGGGATGAAACCACATCTTGTTTTAATGGAAATGTCCAGCAAAGGCCACAAGGATGATCAGGGGTCTGGAGCATCTCTCTTATCAGGAGAGACTGCAGGAGCTGGGCCTGTTCAGCCTAGGGAAGAAAAGACTGAAAGGGGATTTCATTAGTGCATATAAATATCTCAGAGGTGAGTGCCAGGAGGATGGTGCCGAACTCTTTTCAGTGGTGCCCAGCGACAGGACAAGGAGCAGTGCCCATAAACTAAAACACAAGGAGTTTCATCTCAACATGAGGAAGAATTTTGTGTTGAGGGTGGCAGAGCACTGGAACTGTCTGCCCAAGGGAGGCTGTGGAGTCCCCCTCTCTGGAAATATTCAAAACCCACCCAGATAGACTCCTGTGTAACCTGCTCTAGGTGGCCTAGCCCTGGGCAGGGGTTTGGACTAGATCATCTCCAGAGATCCCTTCCAACTCTAATGATTCTCGAACTCTGTGATCTCTGAGTTTGGTGGAAAACCTTTCAGATGGGATTACAATAGTCAGCTCCAAGCAGAAAGAATCCAACAGCATTAATACATGTCACAAACCACTTAACTTGACACAGAGCTTGTGTGCATGGGAAGATAAAAAAGTAGCATGTGTTCATGTATGTACTGCTCAGGGAGAAAGTCCAAGGAGGAGGACTGCTAATCTGCACACCACACAGTTCTGGCCTCATGAACTCTACTTTTGTAGGTGCTCCTCATCCATTGGAATAATTCTACCAAATGTATCAGGAACTCTGTCAGGACCAAGCTTATGTACCCAAAATGTGGAGGTGCAGAGCATGGTGGGAACATGGCTTCTTATCTTCCAATGTGTCAGAGTAATGACCTGTCGGCAAACCTCCTTGCTATCCACAGTCATTCTTCTGCAATGAAGCAGTAACGTATCAGGCCACATAGAAATACAACACTCATCCTACTGAAGGGCAGAGCTTAGGCAGTATTGAAGTATTTGCAGACAGTATTAATGTTAAGAAAATTACTTATTTTCTAAATATAAATCTTTATATAGCAATGGTCATTTGCTTGTAAAATATATTCAAGAGCAGCTGAAGGATATGGAAGAGGGTACTGATAAAAGAATGGCACTTCAGTATAGCATCATTGGCTAATTGTGTCCATGATACCATACTTGATTCGACACATTGCAACAACTATTTAAGTTTATGCATGTATGTAGTGAAAGTATAGAGTGGTCTAGTGACTCTTTGAAACTTCCTAATGGGAAAGAAAATAGCTCTCATTTTTACTAAATCCCAAGCCTTTCAAAACAAAAAAAAAAATTAAATTGCAAATATGTCACCTGCAAATATTACTTCCATTGGAGTACTGCAGTCTTTTGGAAGAGCAGAATTTCATCATCCAAGTCATTCACAGTAGCATTAAGCATGACCTTGGTTTTGTATTTAAATCAATGGAAATTTTGCTCTGGTTTCACTGAAAGCATAGCCTAAAAAGAACAAAATTGTCTTTGATTCATCCCACTAAAACCAATGCATGAATGCAACTGCAATGTTTTGGCATCCCCCAAAGGCACCAGCCTGAATCCTTGATCTGTGACAGACTAGGTATTAAAACATCAAACAAATAAAAAGCTGGGTCCTCCAGCTATTTGTTCAGACTCTGTTAGTAAGGACATCCTGTCCTTCGTCTCATATTATTAAAACCAAGTTCAACTCTAACCTAGTTTTTAGATTATGAAGTAAAATGCTCATCTCCTATCTAATATTAAAAATCTTTGACAATCCACAAGGTTTAAGTCACTAAAGCCAGAATTATTCTAAAACCAAGTGGTCTTTATGAGATTTAAACCTGAATACAGATTAACATGCTAGTCTTATAAAACTGGCCTACCATGCAGTAAATGATTAAATAACTTGATTGAAGTCTACTACTCTCCATTAGTGTTACAAAAGTCAGAGTATTTTCATGCAAGACATCAATTCTTGCCCAAAATTTGAGTCCTATGAGGAACTCTATGCAGTCATTACTGTGAAGTTTTGCCTTCACCAGATGGTAAAGCCTTAAGACGATGTTTGAATATCTAAAAAAGTTTTGTCAAGTCACTTCAGTTGACAAAGTTGCTTAAAACCTCAAAAAGTAGTAATGATTTAAAAATAACATGGAAAGTGGTATTTGATTCCATCTCGGCAAGTATAGTCATTCCACTCAACACAGAGACTGTGATTTGTTGGGTAGGCTGGGGAATGAAAACTTTTCAGGAGGATTTGCCAGGCCTCCACATGTCCCCCTGTACAAGAAGTTTTCGGGAGAGGCTCACAAGTGCCAGAAAAGGACACACAAAAAGGATGAAAAGTCCTTCCATTCCCCTGGTAAGGAGGTAAATGAACCTGCACCACTTCTCAGATTAAATTATATATCTGCAGCCTGAGGCTCAGAGAAAGAGTTTGATAACACTTCTACAACAGAGACAGTTTGTTTAGGCAAACCAGTTTGTTTTGGGTTCAGTTCACCAGCCTGAAAACTGGACGTTATCTAACTGCGGTTTTGTGAAACAAGGAATAATTGTAGAGTGTTTTCAGATAGGCTGATGAAAGCTTTTACATCATGCATTACATTTTCATTGGTGGAGGGTACAGAATATGGAAGGATACAGGAGCAAGGCCAGAAGATGTGACAACATAATCAAATAAAATAAAATCCAGAAGAATTGTTGTTGTCTTGATCTATTTTATAGGTCAGTCTGTCTCTCAGACATTTCTATCTCCACTGTAAACACAACAATTACAGCAAATACTGTATAAGCTCCCTTTAATACAATGTCAACACTAGAAAAGTAAGCAGAATGTAGCTAACCAGTTCTAGGAAGCTCTTAGGTGTTGGCTTAAAGAGCAGTTTCTTCACTTCTAAGTTGTATCAACAGACTTGTGATCAAAGCTGTTCATTTTTATTTTCAGTGTGGCAGTTGTTCCACAACATGGAATAGCTGCTTCAAAATCTATGAAACCCTTGGCTTGATATTTATCAATTTCACAGAATAAGTGTGAACATTAACCACCATAATATATTTCATGTTAAAACAGCCTGTAAGCAGAAACATTGTCTAAGTAATTATAGTCTGATGGCTATTTATTCATACAATTGACTTGATATTGCTCTTCCAAAATAAACTTAAAGGTATTGCTTTTATGTTCATATCACTATTTCATTCCTGTTTATGCAAAAACATATTCTTAAAAGTGAGTGCTAGTTGTAGGAATATGTAGCAACCTTTTCTTTCTCTACAAGGTGCTCTGTACCCTTCAAACTGCCCTTCCACCACTTCCCTCCCTGTGACATAAGTCATTCAGGTCAATCACATAACTTTGGATCCAAATTGGACACATTAGGTAAAATTACCAGTTAGATACCAAAGCAAAGGTCTGTATAGAGTCCATCTTTTGAAATAAAGCTCAAGCTATATAACCAAATATTATACTGATCTGTGGGTTTGCCTACTCCAGGATATGTAATTTCTTTTGAAAGAGCTTGCATTATGATTTATTTCTATTCCTCTGGAGTATATAGAAGCATGTGTCCTAGGTTCAGCAACAGCAGTCATTTTTCTCCCTCTTAGTAGCTGGCGCAGTGTTGTGGTTTTGACTTTCGGCCGGGGAACAGAGCTGGTAACACCAATGTTTTTAGCTACTGCTTAGTAATGTTTAGGCTGACCAAGGACTTTCTGAGCCTTACGCTCTGCCAGGGAGGAGGGGAAGCTGGGAGGAAGCAGAAACAGGACACCTGACCCAAACTGAACAAAGAGGTATTCCATACCACAGCACGTCATGGCCAGTATATAAACTGGGGGCAGTTACCCAGAAAGGTTAGATCACTGGTCGGGCTGGGAATTGGTCAGTCAGTGGGTGGTGAGCGGTTGTATTATCTTCCCTAGTTGGTTCCCTTATCATTATTATTATTGGTGGCAGCAGCAGTGGTTTGTGTTATACCTTAGTTACTGGACTGTTATCTCAACCTGTGGGAGTTACATTCTTTCTATTCTCCTCCTCATCTCCTCACTCTCTGGGAGTGGGGGAGAGGAAGGAGGGGAGTGAGCTAACGACTGTGTGGCTGATTTACGGCTGGGCTTAAACCAAGACAGCTTGTATTTCCATTTTCTAGACACACAGCTCAGCAGAGAATATGACATACAGTGCTCTTTCAAATATTCTCAGGCTTATTTTTATGAATACTTTTGGAGGTGAGAAAAAAATATTTGCAGTATTAAAGAGATGAATTGACAAAGAATAAAAATCAATGGTTGATAATGCACAGAGTACAGAAAGAGTGAAACAACTTATTTATTACTTATTACTTTTATGTTCAACTAAGGTTTATGTAGGTCAATACAAAACACGCAAATTACCCCCGGTACATCTTTTGTAGAAAACTTTTTTAAAAAATCCATAAAAGAAAGGAAAAGTTGGGAAGACTTTCCTTTCTGTAATAAAGTCACCCCTTGCCACAGATTATTTACACATCTTGCTCATGCTATTACTACTGAAGAGAAAGTGTTTCATCTCTGAGACAAAATGTTTCGTGATGGCTAGGGTCCAAAAATACGCAGGATGGAGCAGAACTTGCACCCATATCCTCCCGTTCTTCTAACATTCAAATATCCTCATCAAATTTTTCAGGAATAAGATAATATTGGGGTCCAACAAGGACACCACCAACACTTTTTGCTAAATACTGTTCCTTTTTCAGTGCAAGGAAATAAGCGCACACCCAGTCCAATGTTCCAATGCACACATAGATGCTTTTTTTGTGATTTATTTTCAACTTCCAAAACTGTAAGTGTTGTCAGAATTCTACTACATTTGTCCACAAACACACATATTCAATTTCAGCTTAACCAGATGAAACAGTGGACAAAAGGGTGCTTCATGCTGTGGAGAGTCTAGAAAGGCTGGGGAAATGGCTTCTGGAACAGAAATGCTCTTGCTACACTTTCACTGGAAAACTCAGTTGTCAACATATTCCCCATGGAAGAGTGGCAGGAAAAAATGAATAAACTTCAGATAGGCAGGGTACTGGGGAGTGAGCCACCTCCTCAAATACCTCTGTGGAGCACAAAAATGAAAGGCCATAAATTCTGTTTTAAATCCTCCACTTTCATATCTCCTGAGAATACTCTATGCACACGTTCACCTGCATGGGTACTCATGCTTGTGCATGCTCATGCTCACTTGTACACTCACTAGTATGTATATACACTGATGCATCTCTATACACACTCCCATGCCTCCCACATATCCATTTACTCACATGCACTGATTCCTGCTGTGTCGTCTCATGCCCATGCTCACAAATACATTCACCTGGTCATACAGCTGCACTGCCTTGCACTCACATGTGCTTCTGTTTTTTTCTTGCTATAACAACTAATCATTAATTCTTTGGCCATACATTTTGTATTTTCAACACCACTTCTGCTAATGGCACTGATTATTATTTTGTCTGAAAATAAAGATGAATTCTTACTAGGAACTAAGCATCATAATTAAAAAAACTTACAGGAAAAAGAAGACCTTTGGTTCATACAATTCATGACAATACAAGGTAACTACAATTTTCATCCATAGAGCCTAAAGAGCAGAACTGTATTTTTCACAACATGCACAGGAAAGTAAAAAGCATGCTCTGAACTTCAATCTCTTAAAGATACATCAGATCCTACCTCATCTTTCTCCACAAAGCAGTTAAAAAGCTTATAATTGAACTCTGATTTGCAATGCAGTCCAAAAAGAGGAGGATACATTCACAGAGCAGAAGACAGTTTAGAAATTGCAGCATGCAATATCAAGGAAAGACAGGTAACAATGTTCAGCAATCAAAACCACCTCTTTTGATTGCTTTCTCCTTGCTATGAGAAAAAAAGACCATTTTTATTTACCTTGAGCATGCCAGTTATTACACTATAGGAGTAGGCCTGCATGTCATATTTACAATACAGGTGTACAAAGGATTTATGAAGTAATATGCTATTTTATGCTACTGTTTTCCTAGCAATACCATTATTCCTAATATTTGCTACACTTGCTATTTTGACCACCACTGAGCATTGCATGTTTTCAAAGAACTTTCTTATTAGATATCTACAATCTGAGCAGTAAGAGAGCCAGCCCAGAGCTTGTCATTTTGGATGGGGAAAAAAAACCAAAAACAACCTCCAAACAAAACAACACTGCAAAACCAAGCAAACAAAAATCCAACCAAGACCACCTTTTCTTCAAGGCAAATCAGTTTACATTACTAACACATTTGCTGGTTTATCACCCAACTACTGAATATCCTGAGATAAGATACCCTGCAGACCTAAAGTAAAAGGTCAACTTTTGATTTTATTACTCAAAGTAATTCCCTGTTATCAGCAAACATCATTTTGTACCCCCCTTTGAGATCAATTATGTTAACACCAAAGCACAGAGGACTGATACACATTCTTGGAAAACATAATTGCTGACTTAGCCCATTAGTCCAAGGTTTATACAAAAATAATAATAAACCAACCAAAAAACCTAAGCCCCCATGTTGACTCCTTTTTCCACCACAGTAATTGAGCGATAATAACACATATAATTATGACAGAAGTAAATACAATTTTAAAAGAAATTATTGTTTTTGAACTACTACTACAGCCTTTTAAATATCTGGTAGTTACTTAGCCTTTGCCTAATATTCAGATGCTATTCATCTGCTTTTTGATGACAGTGGCATTACATAAACTGCAGATGACTGAAAAAAAATTAATAAAATATTGATTTACCTGAGAAATCAAATAAAAACTGCCTCAGAAATAAAGTGCTACATCTTCCTTTAATGAGACATTTATGATACTTCTTGTTCCACATGAGATTTGTGTGATATACATGCACTGTACAGCCCTTACCACAAGTTTTTTTCTTTAAATATTTCCATTAGTGGAAGTGAGAAGCTAAAAAAGAGCTGCAAGTGATACACTTTTTGCTGCAACCACAGCACCCTACCTTTTACTTATTGTTTTTCTTGCTGTTCCTTATTATCATATTTCCAAGACACCCTCTCTTCAGTTGAGAGCACCAAAATAGCTTGTAACAACTTAGATGTCTTACCTCCTTCTTAAGCAAGACAGCGTTCCTCTTCTGTCTTCTCTCTTCACAACTTTTCCATGTTGCTTCAAGTCTGAAATTATCCTCATGACCTGTACCAGTATTCATATTTTTCTACACCTTCAAAACAGTGAAAACTGTTTGTTTTGGCTTTCTTCTTCAATTTACTCTGTTCTTTCCTTCTGAATATATTATGAGTCTTGCCTCAGTTCTAACACATCTCTTTCTTTGATTCTAAAGCACTCTCTACCTTTACCAAGCTTTGATAAATGCATGTAAATGTCCTCTACAGAACAAACCTGTCTACTCTTTTTAATCAGAGTAGATCTGAAATTTTCCAGGAAGCCTCCTGTCTCTGATCTCTAACCTAGAGTCCAAAGTCAATGGCTTGCTCATTTATAAAAATATATACTATAAAATCTTACAGAAATCTACTCAAAAGGAAGTAGGCACAGACCTAAACATATGATTAAATATTTTGCTACACCAAGGCATAAATATTTGTTTCCAAATAACGTATTTGGCTGTTAAATTTCTGTTTAAGAGTTGCTGGATTCAAAAGCTGAAGCTAATTAAGCATGTTTACCTTTATAAAATATGTCCAGTTGAAACAGAACCCTCCTTCATCAGACTAAGATTTATTATTTTTGTTCTAAGGTGGCCACCTTATTAAAATTCAGTGAATAAAATTATATATTATGGAAATATATATTCCCAGCCTTTTCTAAGTTCACAGTTTATTTTTCCTTTCACTTACAATACACAGAAAGAGAAAAAACATTTCTTACAATTTGAAAATTAGAAAATCAGCCTGAAAATTAATACATCAGTCTGAAATCTGCAGCAGAAAGCCAGCTAGGTACATGTCCAAGAAAGGATAGGCACAAGATGAGAGATAATATAGGACAGCTTTAAACTTACAGACTTTCATAGACAAAGAGCTCTGATGTTCTGTATTTGAGCACCTAACAAAAAAGGGACCTGGAGTTTCTACTACTGCAATATAAATAGTTGCAGTTACACTGATAACTCACCTTTATTACAGAATCTGTGTTTTGGTTAACACTAGAAGACAATAGACTTTTTTTCCCCTACCTTTCTAAATTACCTAGTGTAATAGATTTCTCCTTAAGAGTTGCAATAAATAGGTTCTTGTGATATACCACTGAATAGATGACTAACACCAAAACAGGAATAAGAAGACTCTGATAACTAACCAGAACAATCATCTTTATTTTTTTTTTTTGTTCCAATTAATCACATGACCTGACGACATGTGGATACACCAAGGAACCAAACTGCAGACACTCCCAGTCACAAACAGGCACACATCCCACCTCAGGGCTGTGGTCATGCTGCCAGATGTGCCCCAGATCATGGGAGGGGCCCCAGTACCGGCACAGAAAGCTGGGGATCCACCCTACCCAGAGGTTCTCTGCCCTTCAGTTAAAGCAGGTTCCAGTCTGAAATGAAATAGAATCACAGTATTTGGAGAGAGAACTGACTAGGCTATGGTACTTACAAGCTTGTGATTGAGAGAGGGTGAAAGCAATCAGAGAAATTATCAAAATCTTCTCTACTACAAGCAGCAGGCCTTACAACAGCATGGGACCTGCAAGAAGAAGAAAAAGCTGTCATCTTTCAGCTGTTGGTTGTTTCTAAAACTACAAAATCTTGCTGCTTGTTTTTTCTAAGGGGTGAGGTGTCTCAAATTTAGCATAGAATAGCTGCCACGCTGTAAGAGCATGTCATGGTTTGATTCATAGCAACTTACTAATGAATTAATTCTTTTGGCTTACAAAACAATGGGCTAGAAATATTCCATCCTCTCAGCCTTGAAGTGACTGCAATTTTCAGCTCTGAACCGCAATATTTAGATTAGTTCTGTACAAAGTCATTTGTTCTAAAATTTTCATTGTGATTTCCTAGAAAGGCTTGTACTAGCCAGAAGTAATATACAGTGCAACTGCAATTCTACATGAAACATATATCTTGCCTCAGTAAATTCATCTTACGAGGAATAAATCAGATTGTCTATATATGAGTTAGCAATAAGATACGGTAAACTTGGAGGCAAATGTTCTTCCTCGCATAAGACAGACTACACAATTTAAAAAAACTGCTAAAATTACAGCATAATTAATCTACTTCCTTTTTAGTTGGAATACTTGTACCAGGGCTTAAGTGTAAGGAAGTAATTTCACTGTAATTTTGTTGAGAGAAAACCTAACCCTGTTACAACAGAAGGCAACACCCATAAAATATGTAATACTGGTACAGAATAGTCTTCCAAGCCAGGATATGGCCATAAGATCATGGAACCAACAATTACACTTGGAGAAAGGGTTTCCGACTGCTTAGATTTAAAAAAAAAAAAAAAAAAAGAAAAAAAAGAAGAAAGGTGGTATTAATCTGGAAGGACATTAGTTGTACTTGTTCAAACTGGGTAAAGATTCAAGGCAGAGGTCTGTCAGAGAAAGAAAACTTATGGGCCATACGCTAAGGTAAGTATAAACTCGCATAACTCCTCTGAAACCTCCTCCTCAAGGAGTCATAAGCCACAGCAGAGTGCATTAATGGCATTCTTGTCTGCCACTTTCCTATGAAGTCATTAGCACACTCATACCAGCTAAATTAGGCACTTAACCTAATGACACTCAACTTTACAATCACTATTGTATTTTCATTTCAGGTCTGTGGTTATGTGAACTCACTGCTGTTGGGAAGCACAGCAAATAACTATAGCAGCCTCAGCTCTGTGGCCAGCAGGTACTTGTACACATTATAGGAAACCACACATTGTACTAGTTAAGCATTTTTTGGTTATTGAATTTTTTCAATAGCAGCATTGCCATGACCATAGAAACATTGCAAATAAACTCTGTTGTCATTTCTAGGTGATTTTTTCCTAGAGTCAAATGACAAAAGTTATAACACGGCTTCTGTCACCACTGCCACTTCTGATGGACAGAACTGTGATGGGGAGGGGAAGTACTTCAGCACCAGCCTTGAAGTTACCAGTTTACTTTGTGGTTAAAACACAAACTAATGCTAGTAAGTTGGCCTTTCTACTCACTCTAAGAAAATGTTTGCTGCTGACAATGGCAGAAGTAGCATCTGTCACTGTGTTTCCTAGAGCAGAGAGATAGAATAGGTTCAGGAGCCAGATTTGAGGACTACTTCAGAGACATTTGACTACCTGTTTGTTCTACTGATGGGGATTTTAATATCAGGAACCTTCCACAAAGTAAAAATAACAGCAAAAAGTATCAAGAACACTCTGATATACAGGAATCCTCTTGAAATCCTACCCATTTTTGCTACCATACTGGAACAACGTGACAAAACAGTAGCCAAAGACAGGCCTTTCTTCTGCTCTGCCATGCTATGTCTAGCATTAAGAAACAGATTCTGATTTCTCAATTTCAGATTAAGGTAACTGCTTCTGTTGCAATACTGAAATCCTTAGCAGTTTTCAAAACTTGCAACTTCCTGCATGTTGAAACTGGAGTAACGTTTGTACTACTGTATATTCTAGATCAGCTGTTAAAGAGCTTGACATTGTGCCAGACAGGGGAAAACAACACTGGATATCCCATACTACCATCAGTATCAAGGGCACCATCCCATACAGCTCTTTTTCTCTTGAGGCCAACACTTATTTAAAATCCATCTCTCCCCTGTGCTCTCCTTCTTCACTGTTGCTGGTAGAGGCAGGGGGAAAAAAACCCAAACTGCCTATCTTTCAAATACCCAGCAGCAAATTCATCTGTTTGCAAGCACCTGGTCAAATACAGAACACAGAACAGTATGGCAGAACAGCATGAGGTAGGCCATAACCTTGAAGTAAGCTGCAAAAGGTGAGGATGGTCATGACCCTAGAAGACCAACTAAGTCAGTTATGGCCAAACACCACCCAGAGCACTAGAAGTTTTATTTCCTGCCTGTCACGTAACCATCTCCCGACAACGTGTAAGTGAGGATGCTGGGTCACTGCCACACAGGCAGAGCTCCATCTCCCTGCCTACAGTGAGTCATGCTTGGTGCAGCCTCAGACGTGGCAAAAGATCCAGTCCCAGCTGCCTCTCCTACCCGTAACAGCATAGCTTACCCTGATAAAAAGCAGAGCTGCAAGCTTACAGGTTCTTTTTGAACATACTTGTGGCATGTTTTAAACTGAGTATTAAGTATGATTCTATGTTGGTTTCAACTGTTGCTGCAAGTTTTTCTCTAAGTTGTTTGTGATTATTGACATGCACATATGAATTTACATTTAATAAATTCCAGTGCTTCCAGCTCCCCAAAATGATAAGCCTACAATCTAGTGAAGAGTACTGACCACAAAACACTGTTTCTCAAGTGAAAGATAAAGTATGAAAATTATTTTATAGCATTGAAAAGTATCTCAAGAGAGGGAAAGCTCCAAGCAGCATCAGCCCAATGACTTTAATAGCTATTACCACAGATGTCATTAGGCAGCTTACATTCCCATTTTTCTTTCACATACACAACTAAGAAGCTACAATTTCAACTACCACTTTGGACTCCAATTTTCATTATAATTAAGCCTTCAGAACTTCACAACAGTTTTGAGTATCTTCCCTAGACTGTGCAAATCCCTCAATAAATTATTTTTTCCTCTCATTTGTACAAACGATTGCAACAGTTTCTTAAGGTAAACTTGTAGCTAGTTATCTTGTAAATCAGAGTAACAGAACTATAATGCACATGATAAAAGTTTTTAATGAATTTATGTGTCAATATATTTTTGTTTAAATATGAGTACAACAGGCTCACAGTATTGAAACGTTAACAGGTTTTACAACTGAAATCTTTGTTTCAGAAATAATTATTTTTATAGAAACTGTAGTGTATTTGCTATTACAGCTAGTGTTTAGCTAGCCAATGAACTTCTGAATAATCACTGACAACTTTTAGTGCTGAATGTTAAGTCTAAAACACACAGATCTTAGTCCAGAAACATCGGTACTGCACTTTAAAACGAGGTGGCACTGGAAACCCACAAATCAAACCCCAAGCTGACACCAAGCGTGAAGAAGTGCGCAGATTGAGAACAATTTCCTAAATTGTTTAATCTGCATAAAGATCAAGGTATTTTTCTCCTCCTCCCCTCTCTCCTCCTTTTATTTTCCTCTCCTCTAAGAGTAAAGGGAAACTAAGTCTGAACTCAGTAAGGCTCAAATGAGCGGAAAAGAAGGGTCAGTCCTGCAAAAGGCTTCCTGAAAGGAGATGTCTGCGTGCACGAGGCTGGGGCTGTTTATAGACAGCCTGAGGCCCTCCGCAGCAGCCACAGGCTGTGGCTCGCCTCAGGACCAACGGCCGGTAACCGGAGCGAGCGTTACGGAGCGGCCTAGCACAACACGGACGCAAGGCTCGAGCACACCGAACACCGCGCTCCCGGGTTGCTCACGGAGCCGGAAAGGGCCCCCCTCATTGCCCAGGTGTGCCCCCGAGTCCCCACCTCCGCCGTGACGCCAGAGGCGAGCGGCCGGGGCCCGCCCCCTCGGCGACCGCCACGTACCTTCCCTGCGCTGGCGGTAGCGCTGCTTGCAGCGCCATCTCGCCTCGGCGTCCGGCGATACCCAATCAGAGCTCTCCGCGACGCCCGGACGGGGGTCTGGCCCGGCCAATCCAGTCGCACAGAAGGGCGGGACCTGTCTCTATGGCAACGGGAGCCGGGGCCGTCAGAGCGCCGCGGGGGTGTCGCGTCGCGCGGTATCGCCCCGGAGCGTACCGTATCGTACCGTATCGTGCCGTATCGCGCCACCGAGCCTCTCAGATTCCCAGCTGCACGCCGGGGAACGCCTCTTTTCATCCCCGTGCGCAGGAGACGCCTCGTCCTTAAGAAGCAGCTGCTCTTCTCCCGCCTTAGGAGATCTTAAGGTAGATTCGCCGGTCCCGAGGCGGCGGCAGCCCCCATCGTTGTCGGAGGGGGCGGTGAGGAGAGCCCCGCCGGCGCGGAACGGGTCGGATGCCTCGCGGCGGGGCAGGTCCTGTCAGGGGGAGCAGTTGACCGTAGCGACGTGTGGGGGGGTGGGACTCGCTATGCCTCGCGGGGTTTAGTCGTCCTTCCTCCTGTCAGGTTTGGAAACCCAGAATAACGGTAACGCGGTGGGGTGGGGGAGTAGGCGAGAGCAGCCCAGCGGGCCGAAGGGCTCCCTCGGCTGTGTGGAGTGGAGGTGGAGGGAGAGAGGCATCTGAAATTGGCCGGGAGCCTCCTGTCCCCGCCAGAAAGCTCTCCAGGTTTCCCTCCCTCTTTCCCTCCCTCCGGTCTTTACGCTCGGGTACCGCCTGCCAGATCAATGGCTTTCCAGGAAGTAACACTTCAGCAGCGCCGCTGATGGGCGCGCAGGCGGTTAGTTTTGGGGCACCTAAGGCAGGAATTAATGCGTACCGGGTAGCTGCAGCTGCAGCAGAATCTTGATTGGCTGGTAATTTTACAACCGCAAGAATAAGTTCGGCTGCTTTGTCCAGGAGAATTGACTGGTTCCACTAGAAAGGATATGTACCTTTTCTGCATTATGCTTGCTATAGTACGACTGGAGGAGCTAGGTAAAATAATGTCAAGATAGCCACTGTACTCAGAAAATACTCCGAAGGAGGAAAGGGTTGAAATATGGTTGTAGAGAGGTAACTTTTTGTTGAAAAGAACATGGCTGTGCTTTTCAAAGGTGTTCTTGTTTGGCAGCACTTTTTAGTGAGCATAAGAGAAAAAGCCTCTGTTGTTGGACTTGTAAGTTCTTGTTAGGAAGTATTAGTGTACAGCATATTTAGAATTAGACCATCACAGTAACAACAATAAAGCAGTAGTACACTATGGTATCTGGTTCAGCCTGGAGGCTTGCTTTATCTTCTTGTTTTCTCCCACTAAAGAAAAGTCCTGTAGTTGACTCAGTATTGATGCAGTTTGGCCCAGAATTCTGAGGTGACTGTCCATCTTAATTGAACAGAGCATCATTCAGAAGACTGAATAGGAGGTGAAAAGCCACTCAAAGATTGTATGAAACCAGGTTTTATTACAGCCTTTGTGGGCCTCTGTTTAAGACTCGTGAAAGTTTTATGGGAGAAGCTCCCATTCGTGCGAGCACTTAAGATCCACTTATATCTGCTACTGTCATTTGCTACACAGTGGTCTTGTGCTGTCACGAGGCAATATTCACTATGGGCTGCAAATCATTAATCTAATTACATGCAGTACATAGAATCATAGAATAGTTAGGGTTGGAAAAGACGTTAAGATCATCTAGTTCCAACCCCCCTGTGATGGGCAGGGACACCTCCCACTAAACCATGCCACTCAAGGCTCTCTCCAACCTGGACTTGAACACCACCAGCAATGGAGCATTCACAAGTTCCCTGGGCAACACATTCCAGTGCTATATGATTATGAATTTTCCCCCTTACTCACTGCTGTAATCTTTTGGATGGTGTCAGCATTTTATTTTAGAATAAGGAATATAATTTTATTTAAATAAGAAATAAGTCTATCATTAAATTGTATGGTAGTAGAACAATATGAATCTCATTTACTTCTACAAAGATAAAAGGCAAACCAAAATTATAAATTAATATTGCCCATTAAATATGCTTGAAACTTCTGTTCTCTGTTGGAAGCGAAGGCATCTTATATGTGCACCTGATGTAAATTTGTTTGTGACTTGATGCTTTACAACTTAAGATACCATTATTTGGCATCTGAAATTATATTCAGAAAACTCTATGAAGAAACTAAAAACTAAGCAACAATAACAAAAAGAATTATGTTTTAGTAAGAGGAGACGTTTCCACTGTGGAAACTGTAGTTGGCTGTGTAGTAATGGTAGTACTGCTGAACATAAACTTTCAGTTTATATAAGTCAAGTTAAAGGTTTTCTGTCAAAGGCAGTCCCCAAATGATCCATATAAAACTGGAATTGTAATTGTGAAAGTGAAGAACAGTAGTGTTCTGAGACAATAAAAAATGTAAAATACTATTATATTGACTCAAATGTCACAGACTGGACATACTGAGTCATAGCAATATACTGACTAAACTAATATGCTTTACAAAAGAAAGATAAAGTCCTTTACTGTTAAGTTAAAAGCCAGTATCAGTGTTGCTTTGATTTCAGCTTATGCAGCAAAGGTGTTTATCTAGTGAGGTATCGTACTCTTGTCTTTTTGATTGCTCAGTAAGCAGAAAACATCTCTCTGAAGTTCCTGTTAGATACACAGTAGATACAAGCCTTGTAGATATGGATATGCTTATATGTAGCTAAAAGCATGTCCAGATGTTTAAAGCATATCTAATTAAACTGGAGAGAAAATTCACATTAATTTGAACAGGTTTTGCTGTTATGTACTATGCATCATTTGGCAGTTGGAAGAATAAAGGAGTTCCATTTTTATTAGAGCTGTTTTACGTGTATTCGGTTATAAATAGTATACTTCATCATAGGTAATTCAGGAAATATATAAACCCTTTTAATGATTGTATTTCTCATGCTTTATATTCTTTATAACGCAGGTGTGGGATGCTTACACATATTTGATTCCTAAGCAAGTAGAAATCGAAGGGAAGTAGCAAATTATAGAAATAAATCTCAGCAGCTATAATTAAATGCCTAAATATTTTTAAATCAGTCTCCATATCATTCCGTCTAGTTTTATTCTTGTTAGCTATTTTGCATTTTCTTTCCAGAGGGGAAAAAAAGTCCCTTAAGTCCTGTGGGCATTCAAGGTTTACTTTAGCATCATTGTTTGTTGTTAACTAAAGAAAAATAGATAGTGGAATAATTGAAATACTTTTTGAGATTAGGGTTTGAGCAAATACTTTGGTTGCAGGTGGTAGCATACTTAAAATAAGGTTGCTTTTTATGTCAGCACTGACAAAATTGTTGTTTGTATTTATACAGAATGAATCTCTGAGATTTGAGATGTACTGTTGTATTTTGTTCTGTATGGAACCTGAACTTATAGTACAGGAAGATACGTTTGTAGTGGTATATTTTTTGTCTTTCAAATTTGAAGTTGATAAGAATTTGATCAAGTATGTATTGAATTCAGTACAAGTTTTTGTTTGAGTATTGCCATCCTAAATTATTTTTTTTTAGACTTTATTAGAAAGAATTGATAAAATTATGTAAATCTCTTTTAAAACCAAAGCTAATATTTCAATATTCTTCAGTTAGTAAGATATCTTTGTAGACAGTGATACTCATTTTTCTGAAATTATGATAGGGAAGTTCCTTGAAGGCAGGTAGTATTACAAATGTGTATGTGTATTTGTGTGTTTGCACACATTTTTAAATCATGAACCGTTAACACTGCAGCAAGAAGAAAAGACCATTTTCTTTTCAAACTTCACTTATGGTAGAGCTAAGCACATGCAGCAGCCACCATACATTTTGCTTCTATGCCATTTTTATTTCAGGACGTAGAATTGCATTGTAGGTAGTATTTGCTTCTTTCCCAGATGAGCATTCACAGTTTGTGTTACTATATAGTATCCCCCAGCATTTGGATGACTCATTTAATAAAACAGCTGAAGTGAAATTTTTTTAAAGGGCCTGCCAGCAAATGTTGTACTACATGCAGTTGAGACATGCTGTCTTTCCTGAGAAACTGAAAGAAGAATCTGTTCTACCAGGCAACTTCTAACTGTAAAAAGAAAGAAGCAGATAAAGTGCAGTGAGAAAAATGTAACAATCCAAGTCAAAGAAAATAATTTAAGCCAAGTGAAGAGGATGAGAAGAAAGGTTTTTGCTGGCTTTTCATACTTGAATAGTGATGTTTTATATAAATCTGTATTTACATACTATACTAAAATTCTTCTTGAAAAAATAAGGAATGTCTCCACATATGGAGAACTGAGTGGGATGTACCCTAAAAAAGATAAGGACAATATGTCCAGGTTGAAGACTGTTGGATATAGCTAGAAAAAATGGCCAATTTTGACACGAGAGGAATAATGATAAGAATAATGAGGGTAATGAAAGGAAAACTGTTGCTGCTTATGTGGGTGGGACATTTGCTAAAAGAGGAGAGAGGGAGAAATTATTATGCTGCATATTAACTTTTAAAAGGAAGAATTCTTATTTGGGAAGAAAAGTATGCAGGAGTTTCTGTATTTTGAAAGACAAATTGTAAAGGGAATACTTGCACATTGTAGCTCTTTCTCTTTTTGTGTCATTTTCTGCTCATGTCTTCAATGGGAAATCTGTATCTACAAGAATAGTGACCTACTGAAAAAAAACTTGACAAGACAGAAGTTTACTTTAGCAGCTTCAGCTGAAACAGGGTTTTTTGTACTTGCTTCTTAAAATTGTTGCCACATTTTAACCATGCTAATACGAGATTAACTCATTAGACTAATATTATGAAGAATATGCATAAACTATAGATTCATTGACTTCCATAATTGGTAAAGGTGTGATAGCTAACAGTGTCTGTGCAGCAGATCCTCTTGAAAGAACGGAGAGGAATGAACGCAGGTATTTCAGGTGTTTCCAAACTGAAAATATGGCAGAAGAACAGTCTGTTTCTGTCGGATTTAAAATATTTTATGTATTGTTTTTTATATTTTACAAGCTAATAAATTTATATCTTTGCAAATAATTTTCAAAGAAATAGAATGTATTAAACATTCTCTACTCAAACTGATATATGGAAAGGTATATCACAGTTTCAGACGTGAAAAACAGATTCAAGATGCTAGATGGCTAGCTCAAAATGCTGAAAGAGTGCTTTATATTGTTAAGGTATAGAATTTATGATGTTTTCATTCTAGTGCTGAGGATGGAATATTTTCAGAAAGGTGAATATTAGTAGATACAATCTGTCTCTTTTCTGTTTGTTTTAATTCAGCACTAGATATGAAGATTGTTAACTTCTCCAATGTACAGCATTAAAATAGGAAGTCACAGTACAGTAGAGACAATAGAGAGTATTGCCGTCACCCTGCATGTCTGCACAGTATCTTACACAGGTTTAATTATGTGTGGGATTTTATGAGCAAGTAGGCTTATTTGTATATTCTCTAAGTCTGGATTTATGTTTACATTGCCCAGCATGGTACACATGGGCTTGCAAGTGCAAACAGACAAACATTTACAATGTTGTGCTATTTTGCTTCGTAATCATCCGCTGAGATTCTACATGTGCAGACACTCCACACTATGCACTAATACCATTATATGTTTTTTGCTTATCTGTTCTAGAAAATTTGATATTAGGTGTTACTTCTTTCAAGACACCTGTGCTTTGCTAGGGGTGACATGAATACCAGAATTCTGGTGTCTGAGCAATAGGTGTTAAGTTTATGAAAAGTAACTTTTCAGGTTAATATCATAAACAAAACACTTGGCAGTTGTGTAAAAGAAGTGTGCTAATGCTGTGTTTAACTGCTTGTATTAATGTTGCTAGAACAAACTTTAGAAGCTGTATTTTGTACTTAAAAGCCCATAGCTCTTTCTAATTCAGATGTCCAGTCCTGTTACACTGAAGTCGATAGGAATTTGTGATTATTTTAGTGGGATTAAGATCAAGGTTGCTGGCAGACAGACTGCTTATTTTATTTTCCAATTGTATTTGTCTGTTCATGCAGGTACATTGGTGGCTCTGTTTTCTGCTGACTGTTTCATTCTTTGGGTTTTCACTGTGTTTGTTAAAATACTTCATAATCAGGTTTTATTTTTTTGTTTTCACTGAAAGCTTAGGATACTGGCTTTGTTTATAAACTACAGTATTTGTCAGTTCTAGTGCACTACATTTTTTTATTAGTTCTGTTTATATATTACAAGTAGAAATGTTCTTATATCCCTCTAGGAAAGATGAGATTGTTTTCTGTAACCAGCCAATTAGAGTTGTGCTACCTTTTCATCTAGCTGTCTTACATATCTTTCACTAAAATTACTTAATTTCCACATAACAGTTATACATTAGCTCTCTCTATCTCTCTTTAAGAAAGTAGTTAGTCAGCTGGAAAGATCCAAAGCAATTTACATTTCTATTAAACTATGTAGCAGTAACAGTAATAATAATAGCCTCAAGTGATGCACCCATGGCAGGGTACACGGATGCACACTGTCCATTATGTACCTCTGATGACAGTGATAAAATTGACATTGCTTCTCATTTTCAAAATAACATCCTGGGATAAGGCCCTAGACTCACCCTAAAATGCCTGGGAAGGAATGGGAATCCAGGAATGGGTTTCTCAGAAGTCAAGAACTCTTGAAGATAGCTGGTAACAGGCTGAGAGTGCAATGAACTCTTAAAGTGTTTAGTGGAACAAAACCTGGAAATGCAGTTTTCCTTTCATCTTGCCTCTTGTCACGTTTTCCTCCAGTTGGTGAATTTGAGAATCATGTTGAGTTTTTTTTTTGCAGCTGATTAACGCTAGAATTTGCAATGGACCTTGTTTCTATTCAAAGTAGAATGTGTTTAGTGACTCAATTGTAACTGTCACCTTCTAAAGGCTGATGTATGTCTTGGTTACCTGCCTTTATTGAGGGCATTCTGATTAATAGTCTTGGACTAATAGGTACCTAAATACAGTAATCCGGTCTTCACTAGGTAATTATATTTCATTCTAATAAATATATTTCCAATTTACTTGTTATAGCACAGGTTGTGTAAACGGACTCATCAAAATACTGTAGGAAATGTTAAGCATAGTAGTCTGCAAAGTCAGCTGCAATGATAGAGATATCTCTTGCTTATCTATTTTAGTCTTCTCTGCTTTTAACTCTTCCTGATACTTGCGGATTTTTTTGTCTGTTTTATCTAAAAGGCTGCAATAAATATGCCCTATGCACAACCTGAAACAAAACTGCCTGATGGGCGGCAGATTGCCTTGTTTTCAGAGCAGCGTATAGATGTGAAGAACATATTGTGATATCATCCAGTCTTTCCTATTATGTATGACAGTGCATAATTACAAAGAATGGTATTTCCAAGGGAACCCAAATTGCCCATGAGCACAAATCACATCAAAAGTTAGCAGATCCAGTAGTACTTAGTTTGATTAGGGCTTTTAATGGATAAACTCTGCTCACTACTGCAGAGGTAGTTTAAGATGAAGTAGCTCCAGTTGCTCACCCCAAATCTGCTGGAGATTAGTACTTCCTCATCTGAGATTTGGCACACCAACTTGGTTGCTTATATCTCAGTTGTTTCAGTTCAGCATGGACATTTTATGTATCACTTTTCCTGAACAGCAAGAGAAAAAGCCTGAAAAATGCTGTGTCTCATTTTTGTCAAAAAAACTGGCAATCCCTATTTCATAATTATTAACATTACTAGAAGATGTAGGTCAGCAGCTTTAAAAATAGTATGTGTTTAAAATGGATAAAAGACCAGGTGTCGTTGTTGAAAGTGTTGAGTTTAGTACTTGCCGTAGGCAAAGAATGAATCAGTGCCATAACTATGGCTAGCACTTGAGTTTCTGGCTTCTCTGCTGTGGTTCACCTCACCACATGACCTTACATGAAGGGAGTCTTACATGAAATGAGCATGCCCAAATAGTAGCCACATATGATTTTTAAAAGCAGTGTTTACATACCTTATGTAACTATAGTGGCTTATGATAATATTAGGTTACTTTTATTACTATAATTTTATATATATGAAAATATCTTGGTCAGAAAAATACTTATCTATATATTGGGGCCAAGGTTTTAGCATTGCCAGAAGCTATGGATTCTTTAAATGAAAATTTCAAACATACATAACATTTAAAAAAGTATTTCTAAAAATACTGAAAGAATAGTTATTATTATAGAATCATAGAGTAGTTAGGATTGGAAAGGACCTTAAGATCGTCTAGTTCCAACCCCCCTGCCATGGGCAGGGACACCTCCCAATAAACTGTGCCACACTATGTCCAACCCAGCCTTGAATACCACCAGCAATGGAGCATTCACAAGTTCCCTGGGCAGCCCATTCCAGTGCTTCACCACCCTGACAGTAATGAATGTCTTCCTCAGATCCAATCTAAACTTCCCCTGTTTAAGTTTGAACCCGTTACCCCTTGTCCTCTCACTACAGTCCCTC